>JASVER010000001.1:7321914-7420623 GCA_030449065.1 Oceanodroma leucorhoa
AGGATAACGCCGGGGCAGGAGCGCGGGTTGATCCCAGCTGCTTTGCGGGACGAGGAGCGGGGGTGGCTTCACCCTGTGCCGCCCTGGTGAAGCGCCTCCAGCCTGCCCCGGGTGCCGCTCACTGGTGGGGGTCCGCGTGGGTGATGGCTGGGTGAGCCTGAGCTTACTCGCTGGAAAGCCGACCCAGCCGGCCAGGGAAAGGGTGTGTGGTGTTCTGTGCCAATGCATTTAAAAAAAAAAAAAAAGGCAAAAAAAAAAGCAAGCAGGAAGCTTTTAAAATCCTAATGTGTGTAAGTGAATGCTGCTTGAAAGCAGGAGTGGAGTACCGTGCATCCGCTGGCACACTGAATGGGGTTTGCCAGCTTATTCCTTTATTTAAAATAAATATTCAGACTAAGTGGGGCAGCAGCTGGCTTGCTGCTGGGGGGCCTGAGCAACTGGCTGCCGCTGTTTGGCACGGGGAGCCCCGACTCTCCGCCTGGATGTGGGAGCAGCATCTCCTCAAACCAGCCACGCATCCCGTCCTGAGAGGACTGTGCCAAGCAGTGCCCATCTGCCAGGCAGAGCTGGTGCCCGAGGCTCCCTGGGCCCAGCCGGGTCAAGGCCAAGTGCAGGGGGTTCACAGGGGTCTCGCTGGGGGGGACTGCCTGCCTGCAACACAGAGGCATCCCTGCCCTCAGTGCATATTTAGCAAACTCAGGGAGGTTAAAACACAACCAAGCTGAGCAAGTCCCCATTCCCAGTCTGGCTTCACTCAGGTGAACCACAGCTCACTAGGGCACATGATTTAATCTTTCAAAGGCAGTAGCTACCTCCTTATTTATAAGCAAATTATCAATATCACTGCAGTCGGATAACTGATTTCTAGAACAAGGGCGAAGATCGGACCTGCCACCTAATCCCATATTAAGCTAGGCCATCCCCAAGAAACTGAGAAAACCCTGGCTGGAAGTAGTCAACATTTCATTTAACTTGTGTTTCTCAGCATGTTGCAATGAAATTTTAGCAGTATTTCAAATACTGAAGAATGTATTGGTGCATTTACACTGGCCAGTAGGATTTAATGCTATTTTGTATGCATCTTATTTCATTTCCCCATGAAGTGTGACTTTTAACCTCTCTTAAGTTGTTATTACTTGTACACTTAAGAAGAAAAATAGGCAGAAGTTCATTCTGGAGAATACTGATCTGCTAAAGACAAGGTGAATGTAGTTCAGAAGGGAGCCATTTACCCTGTAGGGCTTTGCTAAAGGAGCAAGGCCAGCCAAGCCCTGCCCGCACCTCACCCTCCCTTTCTCCATGTAAGCAGCTGCAAATCACCTCCCAGTCACTTGAAAGAAGGGGGGAAATCGCTTCCAGTCAGAATCATTGCATTTACACTTTCTCGGTTCAGAAAGGTACACGGGATATTAATCATCACGCTCTTTGTATAAATTAAGAATTATTTGCATTGATGTGCAATTCTTTTCACTTTTCTTCCCTTAAGTAATGGACACCAGATAGAGGGTGCATTTATTTTTTTTAATAAACTGTCTAAATATAGGGGAAATATACTACTTTATCAGCACAGTACTTTATTTAGGGTACATGTATACTCTAGATTTTTTTGCTTTTCTGCCCTACTTGAATGTGAAAGCCCACACAGTGGGCTTTAAATCAGTAGAAATCATTAAGAATTGTAGCAAGAAATTGAATTAGGGTGAATTACGTTGCGAGAAATTTAGAAATATTTGCACGAGTTACAGAGATCGTTATGACTGATACCAGTAATGCTGCTGCTAATAAAAGCATTAATTCAGCTCATGAACATGCTCTGTTCCTTTAATGACAAATAAATATTTTTGGAAGGAAAAGGGTTTTTTTTAACTTGTCAGCGTGAGCAGTAATTCTTTGGCAGAATTTTGATCGTATTACTCACACAAGTTGTTTGTACTGCCCAACCAATTAATAGAAACGCAAGATGTGCTATGTGAATCGTTTCTTCCTGTATGTTCACACAACATTGTTCAGTTAGTCCCTTCACCTCACCCAGACTCTCAGTCCTGCTCTAGAACAAATGAAGATTAATAGCAATAAATGTATTTCTGTATGCATTTGTGTATATTTGCCTGTTAAAGTCCTTGGTGTGAGCTGTTCATTCAGCTTGGCCACATAGCAGAGAGCGCACTCTCTAGGTGAATTCTGCTGAATTTAAGAATTGTCAGTATTTTCTTGACTGAACTACATGTACCTTGACTGTAATGTCATTCTGCCTCCCTTTTGCCCATGACATGATGCCTAAAACAGGAACATGTTCTCTTTGGCAGAAAAAAAGGCAAAAAAACCCTGTGAGTCTTCGGCTGTATCTATGCTAGGAATTGGTGCCCATTTGGTGCCCAGCTGGAGCAAAACTTCCAGTTTAGTTTTTTTTTTCCCAAGAGGAATGGAGTTTGTCTGCCACAGCTGCTCTGCCAACACAGCCATTGTGTGGTACCTATGGAAAATCAGGGGATTCACTTCAGATTCACTTCAGCAATGCTACTTCAGTCCAAAACCTAGTGTTGACTCAGCTAGAGGTGTTTGTTTTTGTTAAAACCATAATAAACATCAATACAGTACAATACATCACGAGGTATTAAAAGCAGCAGCCTTCTGTCTTAGATTGACTTGGCAGAAACAAAAAAGTCTAGGAAGGGCCTAGGAAGTCTAAAAAACTCCCTCAGAAGAAGTTTGGAAAAAAGATACAGCACAATTTTATCACGATTGTGTTGTGAAAAGTTCAGTAATATCATTCCTCCTCTCTTCCATTTCTTTCTAATCCTTCTATTAAGGGCAGTTATTCACAGTGCAGAGAGATATGGCAGGTACCACCATAGTGGTTTTTCCTATCTCTTCTTGACAATGTCAAAAATGAAAATAGGTGTTCAATATACTGAAAAAAGCAATAGGCTGTAGCAAGATGGACATCAAGAGGCTCCACTTCCAGGTGGCTGGATGCGCAGTGTATCGAGCGTGGATGAACAGGCTGGGTGGAGGCGAGCTCCGGGGCCCCCTTGGCGGCCCTGGCTGCAATGGGAGCGCTGGCAGCCACACAGGGGCATGGCAGCCCCCCATCCTCCCACCTCTGGCACAGCAGCTCTCTCCGTCTCTGCTTAATAATGCCTTAGCGTGGTGTCCTGGTTTTGGCTGGGATAGAGTTAGTTTTCTTCCTAGTAGCTGGTATAGTGCTGTATTTTGGATTTAGTGTGAGAATAATGTTGATAACACACTGATGGTTTAGTTGTTGCTAAATAGTGTTTACACTGTCAAGGACTTTTCAGCTTCCCATGCTCTGCCAGGTGCACAAGCAGCTGGGAGGGAGCATAGCCAGGACAGCTGACCCAAACTGGCCAAAGGGGTATTCCATACCATATGATGTCATGCTCAGTATAATAAGCTGGGGGGAGTTGGCCAGGGGGCAGTGACCGCTGCTCGGGGACTGGCTGGGTATCTGTCGGCAGGTGGTGAGCAATTGCATCGTGCATTACTTGCTTTGTATATTCTTTCATTATTATTATTATTACTACTACTACTATTTTACTTTATTTAAATTATTAAATTGTTCTTATCTTCACCCACAAGTTTTCTYACTTTTACTCTTCCGATTCTCTCCCCATTCCACTGGAGGCAGGGGGAGTAAGTGGTGTTTAGTTGCTGGCTAGGGTTAAACCACGATACATGGCTGGCTTGGCCTATCTCATACAGAGTCCAAGGGTAAGTAAAACATTAAAAACGAAATCTTGACCTAATTTTTTGTTCTCTGCCTGCTAGAAATGGAAAGACATAGCTGGGCAGCAATCACCGGAAAACTTCTTTATATTATTCACTGTGTTGCTACACAATTATCTTGCTCGAAACAGCAGCTGTATGACTGAAAAATATTCCTAGATGTTCTCCACCCAGATAGCACGTGATTGTATCAGCTGGTTTCCAGATACAAACTTCTGGAGAATTCAGGCCATTGTGCCCTTTTCCTTCCCTCCCTGTCGCCTTGCACGCAGCTGCTGGCAGCTGCTCTGGGCAGCCGCCGGCTCCGTCCCGCTCCCCCGCAGCAGGGCTGGCCGACCTGCCGGTGCGCTGTGTCTTACGGCTCTTCTCTGCCRGGTGCTACCCCCGACCGGAGAGCGGGGAGATGACGAGGAGGCATCACCTAACAGGACAGAAGTTCAGAGAACTCTGGACTTTGATGGGAAATGCTGTGAATTAATACAAAGTCTTCAGATCCAAACACAGCCCAACCTCACCCTTGCACGTACACGTGTACACACACATACACAGCCCAAAACCTGAGTTTCATGAAAACAGCCCACGGTAAATGGACACTCGCTGGAAGTAACTTTGAGTACCAGAATGACTAGTACTGCTATGGACAATAGCACAAAACAAAGGACCTTCAAAATGAACTCTAAGACCTTGTCTATACCAGACATACCTGCAATCCTTTCCAAATCTTGATTCATTCATATCTTTCCTTGGAACTAGTCTGGGCAAAGTTTGAGCTTGGGTGTGGAAGCAGAGCTCAAAGGCTGTTTTTTGGGRGGTTTTTTGGGGGTTTGTTTGKTTGTTTGTTTGYTTGCTTGTTTTGTTTTCTAACAAGAGTACTCATGCCTGATTTTAAAACTCTTTTCAAAGACCTTGTCTTTCTCTTGCATGCATGTGCAAAGTAGTCTTCTGATACCTTGATATTCTATAGTTCACACTGATTTACTTCCAAAATTTATTTTCTTGCTTGACATTATMAAAAATTATTACATTTTGTGATGGAATAGTCTATACTAGGAATTAGTACTGGAATTAGTGTTGACTGCTGGAGTAGTCAATACTAACATTCTTCTAATAAAATTAAAATCAGAGATATCTAGAAAATTATTTTTCAAAGACAAAATAAAAGAAATCTTTGTGCTTTCAAAGTACTACTGTTCTATTAGTTTTATTTTCTTTCTGCCAGTTTTTACTGGAAAGATGGTTTACTCATCCTGGGAAAAATGTCAATGTTTGGACTAAATGCTGTGTTGTTTTGAAAAGGTACGGTTTAAAGTAGCCAAATTATCAGAATTTTCTGACAAGCCTGCCAGCAGCTTTTTGCAATTCTGCTGAGAAAGTGTGTGTTAAATGAAAAAGTAGCATCCAACATGTGCATTGCTGCAACAACCACAGGCCAAATCAAAGATCAGGGCACCAAAGAGTTCATCTATCAAAAGACATATCCCTGCCTCATCTAGGGTGTTCATAGCCTAAATATACCAGTAAATAGCAGTATCTTCGATTAGATAAACCCATCAGCATATGCCCCCAGAGGAAGGAGTGTTAGGGTCACCTCCTGAGCAGGATTTTTCAGAGCTGGGGCTGTAGCTGGATGCAGGAGATGGCAGAGGCACCAGCAAGCCTCTCCTCTCCTCCGTGCCAGACAGGCACCTGTCCCACCCTGTAAGATGCGGGACGGTGCGGTCCTGGCAAACCCCTCTTCTCTAGTTCACCTGCATAAAAAATAGCCATGCTCTCAGATTCAGTTGTGTTTTACACTCAGATACTGTTGTGTTTTAGCCCATATTGGCCCATGGGATCTGAACGCGATTAAAATGAACTATGCAGGATCCAAGTATTCCTATTCATATGGCAGCCAAGAAGAAGACTTTTTATTTTTTCTTGAAGAGGCCACATTTTTCATTGGTATGTAGGAGAGTTTAAAGCTTCAGTCTTTCTACCCACATAGGAAAGACAAACCCCCAATGTTTCATGACTCATGCATGTGTGCAATCCCAGTTGCTTATGACTGATAGGATTTTATGCCGATTTTACTTTTCCATGTTTTGTTTATCCTACAATGCATTAAGCTCACGTGGGAATACTCCAGTGGATTTCAGCATTCTGCCTTTTATTCAGGAGAGCTGGAGAAACTCATCATTTCAGATTTAAACAAGCTGTCCTGCTTTTGGAACAGCGAACCACAGTGTGAAAATACACAGTGATGCTAACTAACAGAAATTGGGTTACTGTTCACTCGAACAGAATTGGTTTCACAGATTCAAAGCCATAATTTAGTTTCACCTATGACAAAATGAAAGCCATTTTACCAAGTACTTTCACTATCAAGACTCCTGATGGAGTCAGGGCACCTTTCAGTCTTGATTAAAGTCTATAAATGCTGGAAATTAACTGGATTAACTGCAAAATTTGTTCCATTACCTAATTACCCTCACTGTTAAAAATGTGCATAATGTTCCTAGTCAGAGGGCATGTTTGCACAGAACGGGAGTGTTTGCACTGAATTTAGTTGCTGTACACTGAAATGACATGTATATTCCCAGGATGCAATTCTCAGCAACTAGCAAAAAGTGAGATATACACATTTGGTGCTCCTCCTGTTTAAAACTGCTTGTTGAAGTAATACAAATGTCTGGGCAAAGGCACAATGTAAATTCCTCAGCTGGCATCCCCCACTGCTTTGCATCTCACCCAAGACTACTGAAGATAGCGGGTTGCTGTGAAAGAAGATTATCTATCTCTGGCTGCTCCCAGGGAGGCAAAATGGGTTCGTTTACAGCTGTGCATACAACAGCCAATACATAACCATTATACATACTAGAGTAGATTTTGGTCATCTAGAGTTTTATAGATGCTCTTGCCTTTTGGTCTAGAGGCAAAGAATCAAAGTGCCTTGAAGATGAAAGAATGAAACCCAACATTTTAGGGCTGTGTAAGTGGGGACGCAATCAAAACACTGTGCAGCAATGGACCAAAGGGAGGTGAGAGCCCTCTTCCAAGGAAGCAAAGAGCTGGAAGTTATCACAGTCCATTTGTGCATATTAGGAGAGACAAATAGGGTTTCTGATGGCCCCAGTGTGCTACCATTTGAAAATCAGAGTTTGTGTCAGACATCTTAACAAGCAATAACTATTTTGGTGCCCACGGGATGCCACCCTGCTGGGCCGATGTGCACTGCTATCCTAAATGAATCCTGGTGCTGCCTTGGCATTTCCAAAATTGCAAGAAGTCAACAGGGATCTGTTCTTAATCTTAATCTGCTTTGTATGTTTCTCAGTCTCCAGCCAAACTGTCACCCAAAAAATAAGAGGTTACCCCTTTCTTTTTTGTTTCCTTAATCCTTTCTTTTTTCCCCACCGCAGATCATTTCCAGCTGTCCGTGTGCTAACAGTGGCAGCTGGAGCAAGGACCTGGTTCGGAACCGCACTGCTGTCACAAACAAGAATGCAGTGATGTACTTTGCCAAAACGCCCACCCACAACACTCCTTTTTCTTTCACGGGTCTCCTTTTCCTGCATGGGAAACCCTATCCCTCCACACCCTGCACTGCTTTGGTATGCTAGATTCAAAGAGCAAAATACTGTCAGAGCAAAGCATTTAGTCGGAGTATGGAGAAAAATCAAACTAGGCAATTTATCAACTACATTTCGAAGCAAAAGTAGGGTATTTTGCAAAAAAACCCCTTTTTTTTTCCAAGTTAGAAAGGGGGAGCATGTAATGAGTGCAAAAAAGTAAGGCATTTTTTCCCATACAAGATTTTTCCTCCAGGAACACAAAAATGATACAGATTGGTACCTGAAGTGGGTTATTATGTAGCAGTATGCCCTGCCTCCACTTCGCTGGGAAGGGCAGAGAGCCACTTCTGWTGAGGAGAAGACTCCAATCTGTGCTGCCACTGCTCTCGCGAGACCCTGCAGGATGCCAAATGGAGCCAGCTGCATCAACGGCCATTGCCTCCCACAGCTGTAAGTTACCACTGGTCTTCGTGCGAGGCAAGGCAGGGAGCYTGGGGCTCCGGCTCTTCCTGAGCATCGCCAGGGCTATTTACTGCTGGGAGGGATGGGCAGCTGCACGGCAGCAGCTGCAACCCAGTTTTAGCTCAGAGAGGGCTACAAACTCTTGCTGTGCAGGGAGGAGAGTTGTTGCTTCCCTGAGGAGCAGTTGCCGGAGCACAGCGATCTTTGCCACTGAGGCATGGCTCTCACTGCTTTTGAAGACCTCAGAAATCAGCAAGACCTAGGAGCCGGGAGCCTTTCTCTGACTGGGAAAGTGCCAGACCAGCTCCTGCTTCCAGCTCCTGCCTAATTTGGAGCTCAGCTGCTGCCCCGCTTCTCAAGAGGCAGAAGCAGCCTCTTCTCCAGACCAGCAGCCTCAGCTCTTTGGTCCTGCTGAGCTCAGCAGTAGCCCAGCTGAGCTCTGAACCGAAAGCGGGTTTTGTGCACGGATAAAAATAGTAAGGCATGAATAATATTAACACCAAAATAAGGGCAACTGTTGCATTTCTGTTCTTCTTTTTACTGTGAAGGCCTCACAAGGCTAAAGGGGCAGAGACTAGAAGTCCAAGTGCGAAAATGCTCTTTTAGCCACAGCACTAGATGGCCCTTTTAGCTCTCACTTGTTCCTGGACAAGCTCCCTGGGCATGCAAAGTTTCAGGTGGACTTTGCTAAGGAATAAGGAGGTGGCATCCCAGAGTGTAACCTCAGCCCACCACTGGGACTGTAGGACGGAGCTGAACTGGGAATGGAGCCTTCCTTTCCAGCTCTGATGTTTAAATGTTCCCCATCACAGTGGAAATCTTCTAAGACAGCTCATCTGAGCCAAAATACAGAGAAGAGTTTGYGAAATTTCATCCTTTTGAAATAGAGCCCTGAGCTTGCCTCCTACTCATACCCAAACCTAATCTTATCCTGAGCAACAGCCTCAGCTCACTCCCAATCCAGATTTGGACACCATCTCCTCCTTGACCTTTTCCCTGATATTAGGGAATTTGATTGTGTTTGTATTACTGTGTATCTGAAAGTGCAAATGAGTGTACCAGTCCTATGAGGTGACCTGGTAAATGAAATAATAGTGAATGGCACACTAATATTATTAGTCTTATTGCTCTGCTGAAGACCAGTCTTGCTTTTTGAAATTAACCCCCAGAGGTTCTTATTTATCAGCATAACATTTGTTTCATTTGCCACTGAATTCCAAATAATGCTTTGCCCAGGAGACCTGTTGTCCTAATGCAGAGCTTCAAAGAAAGATTTATGTTCCATATGCCAAATGCTGCTATCATTCCTAGTAGAATAACAGAAGAAGGATTTTGGCTTTAAATACACAGAATTTTATGAAGAGACAATCTGTGCTTTTACACAGAAGGCCCCACAAACAATGCTGGATTATTCCTTGAAGTAGTGCACAGAAGTCCTCTGTTCAAGAGGGTTGATTTCCCATTAGCCTCTTCCCAACAATCCCAGGATATCATTCTGGTAGGAGCCCTGTGTCTCTGACCAGTCCACTGATGAGGCAACTTTTTATGAAAAAGGTTCCCGTGCTAGGCATTGCTCCACCAGCCATCCAACATGGTATTTCACAGCAAGGAGGGAGCGGTACCTTATCCCTTTTTTGCTAATTACATCACACTGTGTGCCCACTTGAGGCAGGTAATACATTTCTATCTTTCTAGGATGGTAAGTATCTACTGCATAATTTATGGCACTTCATTACTCTGAAAAATTGCACCTTGATTGCTGTTAAGTAGCACATGCCCAATAAATGTTTTTTGTTGCATGCATCCTTCCAGCATCTGTCTTAGATTACATCATCTGTGTAAGTAAACCAGTAACATTTTAAAAGCAGCTGATCCCCTGCAGGCAAAGTGACTTCGTTTTCCTATTAATTGAAGTGTGCAGCTTTTCATCACTCACTACCTTCCTCACCTAAATTTCAGTCTAGCAGAAGCTTAGCATTTTGTTACGAACCACACTCGCCCTGGATGTGCCCAGAGACCAAATGAGCCCCAAGCCCTGCCATGCCAGCCCTATGAAGAGGCAGGGGCATAGGCATCCCCCATTGCATCCCCATTGACCTCATGGCAAGTCAAACAGAAAGCCCAAAGCAAGGCGGCAAAGCAGGTGAGCAGGCAGAGGGAGGAAGAAGCCCTGAGGCTCAGGAGAGCGGGCTGACCAAAGAGGYGGTCTCCAGGAACAGAGGAAAGCCACATCTAACTGAGGAAAATGCCAAGGCCATTTCTGCTTTGACGGCGGCTGCGACTGCTCTGCCAGCTTTAGTCTCCGGCTGCCTCCTCCCACRTTGTCGCTCCTATGGGCGACGTGCCAGGGACTGGGAGGGAAGTGCCAGGAGGCTTCTCACAGCACTTCCAGCAGCTACTCTGCTTAACGGCAGTTGCCTCCAATTGCTTATGCGCTCACGTGCTAAAAGCACAGGATTATCACATGCCCTTTAAAACACCACACCTGGCGAATGCACAAAACTAAGGATGAGCAAAACTGCTCTCTGCTAAYGACAGCATGGAAGTAGTGGGTCAAAAAATAGCTTGGAAATGATTTCGCCATTTTGCCTCTAATAAACTGTAATCCTGAGCTGATTTGTTTTTAAGGAGTTCTGGCGTTGCTCCAAAGGGCTGCATTTTCCAGAGATGAGCTATCCATTTCCTCTGGTCTTTTTAACATGGCTGCAGCTGAACTTTTAAGCCAGATCATCCCAATTTGCYAGGCATGAGATTATTGCTGGTGTGCAAAATGAGGCAGAGAATTGAAAATAACCATGCCGGTAGATGTGAAGTCAGTTGGTTTAAGGCTTAGTTAGAGGTTTATGTGTCATTTGCAAGTACTTGAGTTCCAGAATAGGCTGTTCAGTAAGTCTGTGCTGTAGGGAGCCACGCAGTACAGATCTGACTCCTTGCCTTTTCACAGGTCAGCTTAGGATATAGAAGCATGAAAAAACACCCAGGCACTCTTTTTAGAACTGAATAGGTCAGGACTTTAACTGCACGTGATGAAAGCCAGTAGCGTACTTGGATATACGTAGCTCAGCTTAGCTCAAAGTAATTGTATTGTGCACGTGTTAGGCTGTATCATACAGTGCAGCACAGCAAACACGTGGTCCATAAAGGCAGAAGTGACTGAATCCAKCCACGTAGAAAAGATGCAGGTGAAATTTCAAAAAATCTATTTTCCTACTGGTTTACTTATTTTTGCAAAATGCATTTTTTAAACGTGAGCATTTTTGGCTAAGGAATCAGTTAAGAAAGGAGAGATCTTTCATCAGCCATCCAAGAGGAAGAAAGCAAAGTTCCAGGGTAAAAAAAGAGAACGTTCTTCCTTCCAAAACTTATCATTTTTAACACAAAACCAATTTGTTTCTCAAACTATTTCTTACTTTTTCCAGAATCCAGAATAAATGTGATTCTTCCCTTTTATTGCTGGGCAAATGCCATTCATTTAAGTGCAGTTCATAATCCTTCTGTACCTACTAACGAGGAAGACGTTTGCAGCCCTCAGACACAGGCCAGACAAGCTACAGTCACATGGCAGCAGATGCTGCTCACGTATCCTAAGCCCCTCTTATTCATTGTCTCTTTTTCTTGTGTATGGTTTTTATTCCTACATAAAGAAATGGGGCTTTCTATGGTCTTTCAATGCAAATTTAGTGCAGAAGGAGGGGTACTTCACATATCTCTTGTCCTATTGAAAAAATGCTCTTTAAACTAATCTTGGATACTTTAGAATACATTCGGAATTCATCACAAGGCATGTGTAATTTAATGTACCATTTTGCATTCAGATATTGGTAGCTTTTCTTCACATTAAAAGAATTGCTACATTACAGTCAGCCTGCTGCCAACCCAGTTAAAGAGCTCTTCATTACCTTTTGTTTTTAATTATACCTACCTGAGGCCTGAGCCCGGCATGTGCTTGGAGCCCGTGGTCACTCTCTAGCAGGCAGTGGTCCTTCAGAAGGGAAATGAGGGATGTTTAGCTGTTAGAAACAGTTTTTAGTGGAGCTGATGTCCTTCTTACTTAACAATTGCCCCTTTTATTCCTCTTGCTAGCTAACGTAAGTCTTCTTTTGGTGGCTGAGATGCCCTAAGTGTTAAAACTAAACTTCCCACTCACTCCGAACAGTACAATGCAGCAGTTGCCATTAAATATCTGGCAGTTTTTCCCCTGCTACATCTGAAATATCCACCAAGGATTTGCTATTCTGATACTAAGGAGAAGCACAAACCGCAAGCGGTTGGGTTCATTGATGATATCCAACAGACAAAAATGTCTCGGTGCCCCTAGGAGAGGAGCCAGGATTTCACAAACTTTCTGCGTGGATGATTTCACTTCTAATTCTTTAGTTTTTAAGGGCTTCCCCCAACCCTGCTCCTCCCCACCCTGAGCAGAGTGAACACCCATCTTTACCTGCCTGTTCCTGCCAGCATCCTGGAAGCGGCATCTGCCCAACCTTTGTTCAAAGCCAGGTACCACAGCTGGGGTGGTCAGACGCTGCCGGTGCCRGGGCACTAGCAGGTCCCAGCAGAAAAGCACGCTGGATGGGGTGACATAGGAGCCACACAGGTGGGTTATATCAAGCAGCTCAGGCGAAAATACATCCATTGTTCAACAGTCCCCAGAACAGCTAATCTTGTTCCCCCATGCCAAGGGCTGTCATATTAAATGTGTGCTTTTCATAGATGTAGCTCTGCAAATTTCATGTGATATGTAAATATCAGTAAAAATAAGGCCATTTATAAACACCTCCTTCTCCTTCCTCCTCTCCCTCCCTGCCCTGCTCCCAAGATATGCCTGTTGGCAGGGTGAACCCTGCCTGTCGTAGACTTTGTCCACTTCACTCCAAACCAAACAATAAGGTAGTGAAAGGCATAGTGGTGGTAAGCAGTTAAAGGTAAAAAGAAAAAGGAAAAAAAAAAAGATAGAAGCAGCTATAAACCTTTCGGTGGATGTATAGCTCACCCAACATGGACTAGAACCACCAAATACATTTCTGCTATCATCTGGTTTCCAGTTATTGAGGGCCCTACCCTTTGTGTACTCAGGTATTTTCCGCAACGGCTCACCTTCCAATATATTTAACGTAACCCATTGATTTCAAAACTTGACATAGAAAAGGCCCCACTGGGGCCTCACAATTATAGCAAGCTGTGCAATCTCAGTATCAGCTATTTTGATAGAGGCTTCCTGCCACATAGTGGGTTTCAGTTCTGTCGGGCTGCTGCTATTCTGGAGTAAAACAAGGACCATGTATGCAAATACACCGTTGGCTTCGTCTGTCTCTCCCATCTGCAGTCACACTAACCGGGGTTTCTGACAAGACACCTAGAGCCTGGCATACCAAAATGCAGTACCTTGCTGGGCAGGAAGATTTGGGGGCTGTGTGATTTCAAAGCCATCTGGGTGCTGGAATAACTCTGCTCGTTCATGTCATGGGGAAACACTGAAGAACAAGACGGCATTTGTGTGCCGACCTCTTTTTCTGCTCTTCTACCTTTCTGCTCATGTACTGTATGTCGAAGTTGGATGGAGGGTTGTCATTCATAACAGTAATCTGGTGCCAATCCTGTAAAAACTTCCTTTTAACAGAGATAAGATAATGCAGTCTAACAGTTCTTTAACTAAATAGGATTAATTAGCAGGAAGCTGGCTGCTTAATTCACCACTGACCTGTAAAACCTGGTAAGAATGAGGTCGCTGGACATAATAGAGCTATTTAGGAGTTTAGGTCAAACTCTAATAACAGAAAACATAATTTAAAGATCACTCTGATATAATAAAATTCTGGGGTAAGAAAATATTGCTTATTAAGGAGAGATCTAATCTTTAAAATAGTGTGCTCTGTATACTCAGAAGTGTATTCCTTCCAAAACAAACAATTGCAACATCTAAGCATTCAGTCAGTGGACACCAGACTTTGACATTCAAACCCATCAAGCTTTCATATCCTTTCTCCCAAAATTTGTTATATAAAGCTCACTTTTTTGTGACCTTAAGATCTCACAGGAGCTTCATGATATGAGAATCTTGTTTCATGTTTCAGTGCATAAGAACCAACACTTCTCTGTGCATATTCTGAGTAATCGTCTTGATTAAGTGAAGTTTGTTTAAGGATCAGAAAAAAGAAATACATTTCTACAGCTCCCAAATTTCCCTCCAGCTTCTACCTACTTTTTCACTTGTTTTTTTTCTGACAGCAGCTGTTTGCAAATGACAGTTTCTATTACTAATACACATGTGCATCTGTATCATTTCTGCCAAAACAATGTTCCTGTTTTCCCCCAGGAATCTCTGATTTCTTCCCCAAAATTATGTCCTGTCTCTTCCCCACATTAAGCCAGGAATATCGGGCAGAGTTTCAATTGATTTACCTATTATAGTGGACACCATCTTCCAAAGAGTTCGGTCCAGAACCATTTACAGACCAGAAATACCACCTGAAGCCACTCTTGGGAGCTAACTGGACCTATTTTAAAACCCTGTGGTCATGTAAAAACCAGACACAACATCTGAGGTATGGAACAGTCAAAAAAATGTATTGATTTTGATGTATCAAGTCAATTTGTGTTTCTGCTTCCAAAGCAGAGGGATGAACGGTTACTCCTTAGCTACCCATCTGGGAACAAAAAGATTTTCCTCTTTAACTTTTTTTCCCCCTTTTATTATTGCCTCCGTCTTCAAAGCCTTCGTGTAGTAACTGGCTAGTGTCCCACCTTTGCTTGCCAAGGAAGCTTGAACATATTCCTTCAGATGGCCAAAAAGGTCGTTACGGTTTGAAAGAAAACATTTCTTCTACCCAGGAGCTCAGCACACCATGTCCCCATTTCTCCAGCCTGCTGCCAATACTGAGAAGTGAGATCGCTTTTCAAGCCCACAGCTCAATAACGAACAGTTTTGTGTGTCTACTACAAAAGATCAGGAAGCCAGACCCACTTTTTTATTTGATACATGGAGCCAGATTCTCAGCTGGTATAAACTGAAGCAGCTCTACTGGTGCGAAGAAAAATATACTGATTAACACCTGCCAAAGTTCTGCTCTACATATTATGTTTGCAGAGTAAATGGCATAAATCATGGAAACTGTACTTATTTTTTCCATTTTGAGACATTCTTCCTCCAGTACACCCTGGTAAAACATTGTTGCCTTTACTAAAGTGCTAAGGATTCAATTAAAAAAAAAGTAGGGCCAAAGTGCTAAAACTCAAAAACTTTTCTAGCAYCATTCATCACAATTACCTCCACAGCCACAAAGACAACAGGATGAATAGTTCCTGATCTAGAGTTTTTCTCTCCTGTCTAGTATTGCTTTAATATGTCAAAACTGGATGCATGTGTGGAGGGAGGGATGCATGCACGCACGGACGATGCACTCTCCCTTGCGTTACGCACCTCTCTCTCTGGTATACAGGGCTCAGGCTACTGGAATTCCCATTAGTTCAGTCTATCCAAATGGCCAGATGATTCATCAGTAGAAAAGGAAAACATCTAAACTTTGCCTGTCTTTTAGGGAACATTATTTGTAAAAAGTGTTGCACATAGAAAAAAAAACCCACATGTTGCTAACTTTTATTGAATTAATCCATCTTCCAGAATAAAAGCATAGAAACTACATATCTGCACCTTTAAACAGGTAATGTCAAGGGTTATTAGAGCTGAAAAATGACATTGCTTATTAGTCTTATATTGAAGTTCATATCTTCAGCAATCTGCTGCTCATACAGCATTTTGGGGTATGGATGCAACTTTACAAAAATGAATGCTACTTGGTGGTAAATTATTAATGCTTTGATTCAATTTTTTTTAAAAGCAGACATGCAAATCACTGCAACATTCGCAGTGAGTAAACAAGTACTCCCACGCTGCAAGAGAAGATAGGGATATGTACAAGGTAATAGCACAGCTAGTTTACTTTGAACTTCAGATTAAATAAACATTTTTACTGTTTAATAGATATCTGAGCTGGCAAAATGAGGGGAAAGGAGGGAAGGCAAGGCAAGGCAAGGGAAATTTTGAGAAAGACTGTGAATAGTCTTTCCAGTCACTCCTGCCTGCTTGGGACAGAGGAAGAAGGAAACGAAGACAGAGAGGGATTATCCTCATGTTGTTACAGTCTGCCCACAAGCAGAGAAACCCCTTCCAACAAACAGTGTGTTGAAATGGATACACTCCCAGGATTTCCAGTTCCTACACACATACCTCTGTCATCCTAATAAAAAAAMCAAAACCAAACAAACTGGGAACGACAAGAAGTCTCACTGCTCTAGATTAATCCTCCCCAGCATGCTCCAGTTGCTTGGGCTATAGCTGGATAAACTTTAGTAGCCTCAGAGAAAATCCAGGCTATGCCAGATGTGAAACCAATCCTAGCTGAGGACCAGGAATTCAGAAACAACTGAAGACTGCTGGCATGCCTACTTCATGCAGCACCTCTTGCTCAAACGGATTGCTTGCCTAATTCCCACTGGCATCAGCAGAACTCAAACATCTTGGTGATTTTGTCCATCCCAGCAAGGTCGTCCATGATGATCTGGGCCTTGCACACTGAATTTCTGTCGTCCAGGGCAGGATTATGCCCCAAGCCACAGCCAGGACTGGTAAACTGGATCACTTAATGGGAGACCTCCCGCTAGTGTGACCCAGACTCCTTGGACACTTCTCTTTGTGCTCAAACTGCTGTACAGGCTCCACAAAAGCACAGGTCCCTGTCCTCCTGCCCTCCCCCGGCATGGCCCGTGCCTCACAGATGCCCCCTCAGTGCCCTGAGAAGGGACACCCATCCCCAGCTCCTCTCGGGCACTGTCAGGGCACGTATGTGGTAACTAAATACTCAATGGCCAAGAAGACCTGGTGGGAAGTTTGGACCTCCATGGTGGTTTAACTTCAGAGCCACACGCAGCCGTTTGAAGGTCACTGCTCCAGCTCTTTCATGTTCAGATCTATTTTTTTTTCTTCCCTGCTGCCCACGAGATATTATGTTTGTCGGCTCTGGCAGCACCAAGGTTTTATTTTGCCGTTTTGTTCTTCCCCCTCATTACCCAGTTCATCTGTTTTCCTCCTGCCATTTCTTTGCCCTCATGAACTCAGGAGCCTGGAACTAACACTTATTTCAAAAGTGGTAGTACAGCCATCAGCTGAAAGCAAATTTTTTTTCCAAGCCTTGAACATCTGTCAGCAAACATTGCGGGGGAGTGCTTGTTACCGTAACAGGTTGTGTGGAAAAACACAGCGGTGCTGCTCTCCCCTCCCCACAATCTTCCTCGGATTTGATAAACTGGGACTGTCCTTCATCTAAGGCCTATAAAATGGGTAAACAGGGATCTTTATCAAATCAAAATGAGGGGGAACATTTTAGGGAGYAGGCCATACAGCTAAAGGGACTGCAGGCAAAAAAAAAAAMAAAACTGCTCTGGCTAGCTTAAAGGACTGAAATTATTGCAGCAGGCTGCTACTATCAAATCTATGAGACATAACCTCATTTATTAGTCATCATGTTGCCACTTATGAGAAAATGAATGAAAATAGTAAACAAAATTAAGTTTCAAAAGAGAAGTCCTGAAAATAGGTATGTGATGTACCCCTCTGGGCATGCGCTGGTGGCTTGTGGGATCAGTTCTTGCCCAACACCTTGTACGTGAGAAATCCCAGTGATGAAAGATCATCAGAATATACAAACCCTTAACACGTCTGCTGACATGTGTCAGTCTTACTTTAGCCTTTCATTTACTTGCCTTTTTTAATTAGAGATACAAGGTGCAAAGAAATAAGCTGCACAAATTATTATACCCAGGAGAATAACAAAGACCCGATCTCCTGCGCAGGAGCAACCCTGCATTTTAACAGTAAGGTATTTGACTAAGCATAGTTTATTTAACCTCGAGGACCTTTCATGAAGGTGCTCTGTGTTCTGCTGCAGCAAAGGAAAAGTAAACATTGTTACTTTATTAAAACCATTTATTCTAGCGAGTGTCTTTCCTTAGGGTATAAATGACCCATATCCTCCAGGCATCACTTCTTCTTGCACATGCACGCTGAGTTTGGACTTGCACAGCAAGTGTTTTGATTTAAAAGAGAGATTTCCCCAAAATCCAGGGCCGCTATGGCAGGTCCAGAGAGTACTCTGTGCCTGCTTCTCTGCACTTACAGGTATGATCCAAAGCACACTGAAACCAGTGTGTGACTTTCCACCCACTCCRTTGGGCTTTAGACCAGGATAACTACACCTTTGTCTCTTTGACTCCCCAGTGAATTCGGCCCTAGCCCTACCCAAAAGTGGAAATTGCCTGATATAGGCTGAGCTTGCATGCAAACTTAGAGCAGTCATCTGTGCCACGCCAATATTCAGTTGTTCTATATGCTTAGTTTAATGGGGGAGCTTGCTGCTGCTGCTGTTTTTACTGATAAATGTTTGCTGTCATGAACAGCATAATTCTCGGGAGCTGGCTTCCTGAGCTACGAAATGTCTGCAGGGTCAGAGAAGATCTAATAGGGATTGCTGCTCCTCAAGGGTGCAACCAGACTTGGGACTATGTGGAGACAGCAATGGGGAAGGAAGGTGGCAGGGAAGGAAGGAGGGATGGCGGGGAGGGAAAGAATAATCCTGACCATGTTCATTCCCCTTCTCGCTTACTGCTTTCTGGACAGCTTTTCCGTAAGTGGAGTTCTGTCGTACCAGCGAGGTCCACCCACTCTCACTGCTTTCTGTGTCCCAGTGCCAGAGGAGTGCTAGCATTAGTAGATGATGTATTTGTTCTTCATTGTGTGTGCCATAAATAATAYGAAGACCTGTTACCATGTTCTGGGACTGAGTCTGTCCATTTGCTATTGCTGTTGTATGAGGAAGAAAGTTAAAATAACAGCAAAAATGCAGAGGAAGCATGCGACCGTTTCACCCGTGTGCTGTGCCTATGCGCCACTTGCTCCCTTTTTCCTGAACCAGAAAGCAGCAAGCTTCGACTGGAGTCCTGGTTTAGGTGCCAGGTTAGACCTGTAGCATTACTGTAGGAGTTCAGGCTGTGCCCAGCACTGGTAAGTGCCGCTCCACCCCAGGGGGARGTTCGAGCACTTCAGCAGCCGACTTCTGGGGCAGCTTTAGCACCTTGGTGCTCGCGCCTTTGAGCAGCACAGTGCTGGTAACTCATATGCCTTTTCCATCAAATTTTCTTAGCCTCCACATGTGATGGAGCACAGTCAAATGCAGACCATATTTCCAGGCCAGGTCATTAATCCATTCCTTCCTTGGCCCGGTGAGGTGCATATATAATGCCATTACAGCATCTGTGTTTCCAAAACTGCTTTGCCTTTGGTCTCTATGGTGAGTTTTCCAGCCAAGGTAACACTCGGTTCCACGTGAGCGGTCCTTCAGCCATCAGGAGAGCTGTCCTCGATGGGAGCGAGCAGACCCCTCTTTTACGCCTGTGTTCTCAACCTTTCCTCGGCAGGCAGAACAGAAAATGTGGCTTTGATTTTTTTTCCCCACAAAGTCTTAAATGCCAAAATAAATTCCAGAAAAAGTTAAATCTGAAAGGGTCTGAAGGGTTGACAAAGCTGCTTCCATCTTCTCCTCGCCCCCAGAAAGGCGAGACCTGAATTTTTACATCAGATGCCAGAATCAGTTTTATTCAGCAGAAATCCTTTGGCTGAGTGAAAAATGCAAAATCAGACAGTTTTCTGCATGAGAAAAAGCGAATCATTGCTGCCTTTATTGCTCATTCCGTTTATTAAAACCGCTGGGCCAAGATTTATTTTTAATGAACTCTGATCAGTCACAGCCAGTGATTTCACAACTCATGTTAGTACTGTAGGCATTTGTTGCACGGCAAACAGCTCATTTGCTTATTTTCTGGAAGATTTTTTTTTCATCTGACTTGAAATTGGTCACACAGAGCTCTATGGGATTTTTCGGGCTAAGTATTTTTGTTCCCATGGATAGAGGCCATATGTCAAAACCCTTCATTGTCACCAAAGGCAAAAAAAACCCCTCTTGCTTTTATTCTGCTAAGTCCTTTCCTTTTTTTTTTTTTTTTTTTTAATGTTTACTGTGCCTTGACATCCTGCCTCACTAAACCATACCTCATCCTTCTGTTTTCTCTAATATGAATGTGTGTGTAAGGGAAACAACATACTTTACAGATGGGAAAAGATAACACATAAATCAAACTGTATGCCAAAACAGAGACAGTCATAATGAAGGTTGTAGAACCACATGTCTGCATTATATCTTCTTTTTTTTTTTTTTAAAAAAAAAAAAAGGAGCTGTGAAGTAGAAATCAATGTGCTCAGTATTTAACCAAAAAAGCTAAAATGCCTTAAAAGCTTTTCAGTGGAACTGGAGCTTTTGGACTGCTGTTAGAATGGCAAAATGTGTATATTAAAGAGTGCCAGCACAAAAACCAGACCCTACTGTCCATTTTTTCTTGGATTTTGTTGCTGGTTTTTCCCTCATAAGTATTTTATACTTTAGAAACGCAATAAATGGCTCATCAGGAAATGCACTTCAGAGCAATTATTGCATGCTTCAGGTGGTCTAAGCAAAGCTATAATCTGACATAAATAGGTTGACTGTTGTGTATTTTGCTTAATGGTATGGATAATCCCTTAAAAAAAAAATCAAATAGGGGCCTTATCAGCTTGGAGAGAGAGGTACCCTAGGGTTTGTAACTCTGTCAGATCTTAGGAAGACAAACAAATTCTTCATCTGTCCCGCGACTGTGGAGTCTGGCTGAGGATTTTTTCAGGCTTCTCAGTTGCAAGGCAATGCAGAAGGGCTGCACGGCAGGGCTGGGGGCCGACACGAGGCCAGCGCCTGGCCACTGGCACCGCAGCCCCTGCACTGCAGCTGACTCCTTCGCTTTCTCCCTGTGTTCCCCGGGATCCAGGAGAACGAAACCATTCACTCCAGAGGGGTGTTTAGTTTGGTTTTCTGAAACAATTTTAAAGCAGCTGCTTGAAGATGACTGAACAAAATATTACAGAAATAGCTTCAGACCAGGCGAGGATCATACCGTGCGATGCTGGCACCGGATGCCCATTTGGGACCTGGCTGCAGGCGCTGATGAAGCAGTGGTGATAGTCCCCAGCTCAAGAKGGCTGGCCAGCTGCGGGGCTTTGCTCACAGCCCGGCTAGCCCTATCTCAGTACCCTCCTCCTCTCCTGGGCAGCTTGTCAAAGGGACATCACTCTTTAAATAAATGAATTGTACTACAAATCTACACAAAGCACTGCTTTAAGAAGAGGTTCTTGCCAAGCCTCCGTTTTCCCTTGCCTCCTCCTGGTATGATGAAGCCTTGTCTTACTTGGGAAACCATGGCAATCGGATCATTCAGTACAACAATTGCTGTATTTTAGTCATTCTCCACACCTTTTTCCCTTGCTTACTGTCTCAGTGTCTGTGCCGAGACTGCCTGCACAGCTGACAGCAGTGGTATCTAATGGTGTAACAAAAGGGGGACAGGACTAACAGTTAGGTTATTCATCTCTTGTCTACTCAAAGGCTGAACTGTAGCCAAGATACAAATTTGGAGGATGTTGGAAGTTTAATCTCCTCTGCCCCCACAGTTCAGTCAAATACCTGTTTACGTCCCCATAGACTTCAGCATTAATAATGTCAACCAGTTCTGTGCGGTAATGGGTATCTCCTGGTAATTTGAGTAAACTCTCAGGGAATGTAACTGCAGTCCCGGCCTCCCTCTGAGGAGCCTGGCTTCAGCTAAGCCTCAAGCAGTGATTTGTCCCCTCTGCATCTGGGAGGATGGGCTGGAGTGACATTCAGAGTGGAGCGGAGTTTCCAGCTCGCCTCTGAGCTATGCTCGAGGTACGGCCACCTTGTTAGTGGGCTGGGTTGCACTCCGCCTTCGGCATCTGACCATCACCCTGAGATGCACAGAAACATGGAGTGCCCAGACCAAACCCAGGTGTCTGGCATTTTTAACTCATGACTTGGGCTTTGTCCTAGCTTACATTTATGCAATACTACCAGAACAGTCAGTTCCTGCTACATTACTTTAAAAAGAAAATAAAACTTACAACAAAAAAATTAAAATACTTAAAATCCCACATAACACAAATATTTGCACAGCAGAAACTTATTAAATAGATAGATCCATCTATCTAAAACACTAATATTTGCTTTTACATAGTAGTACTCTAGCACTTCAGAGATTTGAAAAAAAAAAAACATTTTGGCAGCAAAATGCATGGCCGTGCTTGTACTACGGAGAATAATGACTCTATTTTCAGACACCAAATCAGAGACACGCCCCTGTTTTGCTTTTTAACATCAGTGCATAAGGAGATCACTTKATATGGGAATACTTATACCTGGCTAAAGTTCTGATTCATTCTTGCTTGGCTTTTGCAAAACATAATTATCTGTCAGATACAGAATTTTTCTGCCTTTCTTTTCTAAGACATTTCAAGCTAACTCTTGAGGAAAAATCCACATTTTTCTCTTAATTTTTAGAGTCTTTCAGAGAGAAATGTTTACTTTTTAAAATATTAAAATAAACACTATAAATTTCAGCCTGAGAAGTTGCTGTGGGTGCCAGATCTACATCTGTAGCCACAGTGTGACCAGATGTCTGGGGGCAAAAAAGAGGACAACTGCTTCTGCTTAGTGGGATTCCAGGACTGACACTACACCAGCGCTCCAACAAAGCTAAGCGATATATGACCAGAGTAAAAACCACTGCCATTTTAGGCACTCCTTTTCTCCTAGAATAGCCTGTTTAAGTCTAACGGTGTAGAGCGGCTGAGAAGGAGTAATGCAAACTGAATCGTTCCCGACGCACATGCAGAACGTCATTGCCGAGTTAAAGGATAGCCCTCCTAAATCTCTTCTCACGTGGGTAAGTCAGTCCCTCATCACTTGGCTAATCCCATTAACTTCCTCAAAGATCCAAATTCCCAGGCAGTCAAAGAGCCCAGAGTGTTTGTACCTATGGTCATTTTTCAAGTTGGGAAATGGAGAGAGATTATGTGGGTTTTTAGGGAATACAAGTCATCAGGTAGACAACAACCTCTGTATTGGAAATTTGGACTTTGCCACTTCTCTCAAAGGTAATGGTGGCTCTGTTTGACCTGAACTAAGCCCTGCTTGGCAAATACTGTGTCTGACTCAGTGAGAGAAAGGTCAGAAATGAGGAAGCACCTTGAGAAGCACGTGAGAGTCTCATCGGTTTTGTATTCCAGGGTTCATCGTTCTCTATTGTCTGAGATAGATAGGTAGATAGATAGATAGATAGATAGAGCTTTTGGATACGGACTCAGGCCAAGTCAGAAACCCCACTTCTCACTCAGATGCTCAGCTTCATTTAGAGAACAGAAGAAGAGTTCACAAACTTTTCAACAAAACCCAGCTGAATTTTAAATGTGTAACAAACCAGCTAAGGCTTGGATGGTTTGGAAAGTAATAATCTCAAATCTGAAAGTATTTTATATGAAATGTGCAGATCTGTTTAAAAAAAAAAACCATTACAATAAATTCAACACTGAAGTTGTTGAGCAACTTATTAGAACTAACTTCCTCCTCTATCAAATGAACTGTTTACATGGGACAATTAGCCCAAGACTCTGCAAACAAAACAAAAAAAGAAAGCAAAATTGCTTTCTCCTTTCCTCTCTTTTTCAAAGCACTGCTTGTGAATCTTACGGAAATCCATAGGAACCGACACAACTGTTTTAATGCTCCCCATTGCCTTTTTGTCTTCACTTTTGCAAATTGACTTGCTGCTCTATTATTTGCCTTTTAATATCACAAGTGACATTAATTAAGGCTTTAGGCTCCCCTGCTCACCAAGTTTAACAAACAAGCATACAGACTAGAAGCTCATTTGCTCAAAGGGGCACATTTTCCCATTCAGAGCCAAGTTGCAGGCTGATCCATTGTGAAAACACTAGCATAAAAAGAGCAGTTTTGCAATGGAAATCTGAACACTTGGTGTTTTTTCTGAATGCTACAATGATAATTTAGTGTCCTGTTCTTTCTCAGCTTCAGTCTTAACTCTTATTTTTACAATGATCAGACAAGTTCCATAGGACTGCAAGCAACAAACACCATTTATTTGTGGCTTGATCCTAGAAATGTCGTTCAGTCAAAACTCCTACTTTTTCCTGGGAGATTTTGCCAAGCAAGGATTCAGGACGGAGTGTGAGGATCTTCTCAAGGCACAGGGCTGAGCAGTCTTCATAGAGTAAGTGGTGGTCACCAGCAGAGCTGGCTGAGAATGAGCTCACTAAAGGGCATCTTGTCAGAAGCCGCATGCCCCAGTTTCAAAAGGAAAGGAAGCTCCAAGGCGGCATTTATGGTCAGAAAAGAGAGGACAAACCACCTGGACCAGGGTAATAGRCTGGCACCAGGAGCCCTGAACTTCAGTGCTGGAGACTGTAGGTTCCTGCTCCTCACCAGGCAGAGAAGAGGCTTTGGTGTGACTTCACATATCCTATGCAAGCCCCAAACTCTGGCTATTGATGATTTTGGTCTCTTAACAAATTACTTAAACTTCTTTAATCCTAATGCAGAAAGGGCCCATGGTGTTGCCATGCACTGGAGGCTGCATGCCTTCMGCCCATGGTTTAGGTGCCTCTTGTATAAGTAAAGCAGCAAAGAAAATTTTGAGATATATCAGGGACTTCCCCTTGCAATGGCCTTTTTGGTGCCTTCAAGGCAGCATCTCTCCAGTATTTTCCCTTTGGCATAACAGTGCAGTTTGTAAGAGGGGTCAGAGGGGTTGGGTGTCTGAAATTGTTTTCACTGCAGGAATAYACTGACACTGTGGAAATGAGAACCGTGAGATAATTCAGTCTTAATAAAAATCCATACATTTTAGTAAATGTACAAACATTTTGACTGTAGTTGGCAAAATTTCTTTTGGAACAGATAGGCAATATCAGTGTGCAGAACAGCAGTGCCCCTTCACAAGTGATTCTTTGCTGCCATAAATTAACTCCCCTTTTTCTCTCTCCGTTACAAATATTAATCTGGATAATTCTAAAAGGCCCAGCAGATAATTCTGCCTGATAAATAACTCTAAGAAAGCCTGACAAATCTAGGTAATGTAGCCTCGTCGAGCGACATGGCAGTTTAGCTGTGACGTTTCTGAATCAGTATTTAAGTATTTTGGTCAGGGGCAGTGCAATAGATGGTCAAACAGAAGTGGTTTCAGCAGGCCATAGATTTCTCGAGCTGTATGTGTGGTGTGTTAGCAAGACAGCAGACCCAAGAGGCCTTTCTGAATATTTGTTTGACRCTGACAGATAACCAATGCTGGGAATATAAGGCACCAGCTCATCTCTGAAATAACACAACACAGCAGCCTCAAGCTGAAAAGCATTTTACCATTTCCAAACTAATTTCTACACTTCAGCATGCTGTCCCCTAAACCTGCTTTGTCACCCTTTGTCAAATTGGGCAGTGATAGAAAGTGTGCCACAGAAACAGGCTGGAGAAAATACAACTGGTATCTAAAAATAACCAGCTGCCTTTCCTTGTGCACATGTCCAGCGGCACTCAGGGAGAGCCTYGGGAAATGAAAGTGCAGAGGAGCAGCCTCCTCCTCTTTGGCATGGGGCAGCCCTGGGCAGTTCCACTTTCCACTTCCCAGTTTGCTTGTGGAGAAGCCAGAAGGACTGGTGATCGGTGTCTCACTCCGCATGGAGGCACGGACAGAGGATGCTTTCAGTACGGCTGCCCACATGTGCAAATAGTTGACGGGCAAAAAAATACTGTTCTTTGCTTAGGCTCCCTTTCAGCCACAGAGAATTGATCTAGTTGTCCCAGCTGCTCACTAGGCATGGACACTTAGATCTAGACAGAGAGGCAGAAGATTATTCAACTTGTAAAAACTCAGTGCAGGACCTTCCTAGGTCTTAATCCCTGCTCCTGTTTTTGAAACAAATCCTCCTTTCTTTGTTCCTTTTCCRTACTTAATTATAGTTTTTCTTGTCCCACCTAGGCTAATTCTGCTTAAATATTTATTTTATTAAATATTTGTTTTATTGATTTACATTGTACAATATGTCAGATACCTGGAAGGACTACCATATAAAATAAAAACCAGTAAAATATTTTTTAAGGATGATTAAGGGCTTTCTCTATCCGCTGAGCTTTAGCAATCAAATGAGTGTAATTCACTGCCTCTGCGCTCAGAGTCTTCAAAGCAATTTGTGAATAAGTAGATTTCACTCTCTTTACGATATAATGATGCAGGAAATTGAATTTAATGGAAATTACTCTGTGAAAGACAGATTATACTCCATGAAGTTTACTTGGCAGTGTTGCCATCACCAAGTTGTACTAGCGTAACTCTGCAATTGGGCCTGAGCTCCATCACTAGCTGGAGACAGTGACAAAACCAGTGTTAAAAAGCATTAGGGCATTTAACCTATTTCCTAGCATTTTAATATAGATATAAGCTTATAGTCCTGGACAGTCAATCTCTTGAAAATCCTGCAGTAATCACAGAATACTCAGAAAAGTCACGATTATATTGTCTGAATACCTTATTCCGTGGGCAAAGCCCAGTTAAAATTGAGGAATCTGAAAGTCCAGCAGCTTTGGGGAAGCTACATGTTCATGGCTGGGTGCAATTTTGGGAGCTAACTCACAAGCTGCAGTTTCAAACAAGTGAAATCATAATTGGGAGGCAGGAGTTTCTGCAGTCAACAGCAGGAATTGCCACACTTCCACACAGAGAGAGGAAACAAAGCACAGAGAAGCACCTYCTCCAAAAGAGACTATGGGAGATTTAGGTCAGCAGTCATCCACTTAATACTATAGATTAAGAAAGCAAAAAGAAATGTGTGTTTCTTCTTTCTGCTGGCAAAATATGTATCTATAAAATAGGTTGTCTGGGCTCCTGAGACCTATAATCACATCACAACTGATAAACAGCGGCTAAWGAACATCTGCCCAGTAGTAAGAGAAGAGCCAAGATACCTCTAACTCCTGAAGGTCCCTGCTCAATCCCCATTTGTGGCCCGTGACAGAGCACAGAAGAACCCCTGACTGTACGGAAATCTGCCCTGGATTTTTAGAAATGACTAATGGATCCAGATGCAAAATCTGAGCCCCTTATCGGGGGGCTTGTTTTTTGTAGGGTGATCAGTCCATCCTGAAAAGAAACTACCTTTCACGTGGCCCAAGCTGAACACCAAACACCATTAGTCGGTTCTAAATTATAATGCAAACATGTAAAACAAACACGTGCACAGATGGCTACATATATGTGTGCATGTGCTTGCAGACCCATGCTCAGAGTGAATTTGTAATATGCTCATATGGAGTTAAGTAATTTGGTCATATGAGAGACTCATAACAAGACAACGGTGATTTAAATTAAGTGTGAACTACACAAACGCCGTCAGCTAATTCTGAACAGCTACAGTATTGGCTAAAATAATTGTTTGAGGATTAGAAGGATTAGCTGTTGAGATACAGTATAAACAGATCACAGCAACAATGCAATTGCTCAGAGGGCTTTGCTCCAACACACACTCATGCGGTGGCTGCAAAATGTACACAGAGCACAAGGTCTGCAAAATACATGCAGAGGCAATGGCAATCGATGGCTGGATGCTGGATTTCTCTTCTAACAGGACATCCCAAGTAGGGGATATTTACCTCCTCACATTTATTTCATTCTTTCTTAGGCTGATATGGCAATCCTGGAAGACAGCATGTCAGTGAACCTGTACTAGATGTATACTCAGCCACATCTACTCCACTTAAACCTCATTATGTACAAGGCTTCTGACTGGACAGTGAGCAGGAGGCAGCCCTGTCCAGCTGCAAAGAGCAATGCTCGGCTCACGCCGCATAAACAACAAGCAGGGATTGCCTCGGAGGTGACCCAAGGCCTCTCTGGATCTGTTCACATACATGCGCTTTTTCGAAACAAAGCTATATCCTTGGAGTCAAAGTGCCTGTGTACAGAAAGGGTCTCTTTCTTGTTTGATCTTACAAGATATTGGTTGCAGTGAACAAATGCAAACAACCCACATCATATTTAGTGTATTTTTTGTTAGCTTTAGCCTCTCTGAAGTGCCTGGAGCCCGGTTGTTTTTGGCACGCACCTGTGGTGCAGCATTGCATGGGTGAAGAACCTGTCCGAGTCCAAGAGGTCTTGTAGGAGTACATTTTCTCCATGAAGAGCACGTACAACAAAGTACTGAGCATTGCAGCTACTCACATGCAAACTTACTGAGCTCCGAGGGGCATCCATTTTTAATAAAATACCAGTGTTTGTGCTCTCAAGTAGGCAGAAAGTAATTTCATTTCTTTTTAGTGCTTCGTGGCAATTATAGAGAGGTTTCTTGGCTTTGGATTTGCTTTTAAAAGCCAATTGGTCTCCACTGTTTGCTGCTGTCCAGTTAGATTATCTTTTATTGCGTAAGGGTACATAAAAATTTGAAAAACAAATGGAAATTCATCTATTAGCACAGTTAGAAAAAAGAAAGCAACACAAACCCTGGATGTGTTAAGCATCTCTTTCATCGGTCCAGCCTCTTGTGTTGGACTGTGACCAATGAAATAATACAGTACATCAATCTTTTTCAAAAAACAATGTAATTCTTGCAATGTCTAGATGGCTTCTGGGATTTGAAACTATTTACTACAGTTTCTGAAATGTTAAGACAATGTTTATGTAAATTAAAATATTTATCTAGGTTACTGCTGTCAAGTACCCACTGAGAAACATTTTGTATTTATAGATGACCTTAAGCAACAATAGCAGCAGAAATTACCAGCAGCCAGCATTTGGGATAGGCATAAAACACTACATAAATCTAAAAAACAATAGTCCAGATTCTGCTGTTAGGGACCACCTGGTGCTCTTAGTTACACAGCTTTAATTCCCATTAGAAACACAGAATTTTGCCCTTGGATTATAATGTTCAACCACAGAAACTAAACTATAGCAGCTTTCTTGACAAGCAGCAATGCTATTTCATGTCATCAGTGACAAGTTTTACAGAAAGATAYTGTCCATCCTTTTAGGCAGAGGTGAGGAAGTTTTTTTAGTATTTCAGTATATCAGAATTATCAAATAACACCACAAAAATAAATTAATATCAGCTTACCTTCCCTGGACTACTATGATATTGTAGGGCTGCAGGTCATATGAAATAAAGTCGCGGCTGTTTTCAGACCAGGGGATGGGGTTTCATTAGTCTTACAAAAGGATTTGCCTGGATGGAAAGAATAAAGACAGTTAGTCTAAGCAATTTAAGTGGACCAGCAAAACTTTTTTAAAACAGTGAGTGGACAGTGTTGTTCAGAATTAAAGCAGTCCTTATTCAATTTAATTTGTTCCACTTCCAACTGAGCTATCAACTGAAGATAAATGAGGATTTGTTTCCATTTTGCAAAACTTAAAGAGGAAGACAACATTTGAGATCAAGTTCTAGGTAGACAGTGCTTTAAGGCTAGCATCCACTTCTGGCACATGGTCTCTGGCTGAAACAATGGAAAGACATGGAGAGAAATTATGTATAGTCATTTGCTTATCAGATAGAACTAATACAATTGCCATGAGTCTTCTTGGGAAATGGTGATGTTGTTTTTATTGTTCTTCAGTCAAGAATAAATTGTAGTTTCAGGGTGGTGGTCAGGGAGCTTAAAGCATCTCATGCACAAAGAGAAAACAAGAAAGTATGGAAGCAGAACCTACATGCTCATCTCCATCCTTCCAGCACAGAACTGCTCTCTGCAGAGCACTGTGCAAGATCCTCTTCTCCTTTCCTCAAGGCAGGTTTCCACCCTTGTCAGCAGGCAGCTGCAGAGCCGAACGTGCGTGCACGCGTGTGGCTGCAGGACTGGCCTGCACAGACTTTGCCCCTGCCGCTTCATGCTTCTCTGCCACCTCTGCCAGCACAACTGCTCGTGCGGTTGCCCCAGCGGGCCAGGTGGGTGAACCGATCAGGTTAAATGCAGCCAAAAACAGCAAAGCAAAGCATGTTTTTTCTTAGGTCAGTCAGTTCCTCAGCCCAGAATGGACAAGTCCCAAAACATGCTGCTGGCGCTGCGAAGTGAGGGAGAATGGGAGAAGGAGGAGCAGTGGCAGAGGGTGGTGGGAGCTGCCTAGGTGACAGTGCCCAGCATCAGGAGCCTTTTCAGCCCAGTGCCATTCTGTTTTCATCACAGTGCTCCTATTTATAATCTCTCATGCCACCGCACACTTCCAAGTTTGACGTGACACCAAAGATGTCTTTATTCTCTCTATGTATTTGCACAAAGTCATTATGCACACCTCTAATTATTATGTGGCTCTTCTCTGAGTACATTCCCTTTGGCTGACAATTTTTCTGCCAAGGCGATTCATACCAAAAGCATCTCCCACAGCCCTCATGCAGACGTGAGAGAGAGACGGCCTCCCCCGATCTGTGGAGCACTGTGCTGCCCAGGCACCACTTCATCGCCTGCCTGGCAGCATCTCCTGCTGTAACCTGCAGGCAAGTGACACTGGCCGCAATCTTGGTAGCCTCAGGGTCTGCCCAGGGTGCCTTTACTGCCTAGAATAAGTTGTCCCGGAATAGCTGAGACTAAAGCTGCAACAGGTCTGTCAGCACACATACCATTACAGGTGTTAGATCATTGACTGCATCATTGCATCTAGTCAGATGACTAGATTGTAGGAAAATAATGCTAAAGGTCAGAAAACAGAGTTTCTACTCACAGCCAGCTGCAAATTGTGATGTGTTTTTTATTTTTTTTCCAAAAAAGAAGCATTTTATATATGTGTGTGTGTTTTCACATATACATGCACATATATATATGAGTGTATATATATGTATGTATGTGAACATGTGTATGTGAATCTATGGATATGTGGGTATGCATCCATATATATGTGGACTTACACACATACATGCATTCACATATAGGCCAACAACCGAAGTAGTTGAATTCACAGTGGTGCCAGAAATTTTTACAAGGTTTGTTATAGTATTTTACATTCCCATTTCCACCTATGGACCACTCCTCTGGCATCATACACTGTTTTCTTCCCCTAAAATAAGAGGAGTAATATACAATAAGAATTGCATCATAGGTGTTGCAGGATGACCAGAAAACTTGATGCCTAGAAGAAAATGGAAGCGTAAAGCCATTTAACATTTATGCCCAGGAGATTTCCACTGGATTAAGAACAGTTATTTTTGACTCTTTAAATAAACTGTCTTTCTGAGACTGTCATTTTCTGAGAAAATGTCACACTTGGAAGAAAGGCATTTTACATAAAAGTTCTTTAGTTGAGAAATACATTTTTCAGTTATTAAACAATCCTGACTGAACATATTCCTTGCCACGAGGGTGGTCAAGCAATGTGGCAGGCTGCCCGGAGCAGCTGTGGAGTCTCCATCCCGGAGGGTTTTCAGACTGGACTCAGCATGSCCCTGAGCAATCTCCTGCTTTAAGCAGGACGCTGGACTAGCCCACCTTGCCTTTTTTGTACAAGCCTGTGGTTTTCAGCTAGTTACTACATGGAGGAAGCATGTAGTTTATGCAGGCCATATGGCAGGCTTTTAGGATTTAACAAGTGACAAGCTCTTTCTACAGCCCTCAATAGTGACTAGCATACTTTTAAGCTTTCAAAGGATCCTAAAGGATTCCTGTCCTCGGTTGTCAACTAATTCTGTCTTTAGCCATGCCTAATTTATTACTTTCTGGCTCACAGCAGGCTGAAGGATGAGGACCTGACTGAAGTGGTCCAAGCTTTTGTAGCTCTCTCAGTCTCACTGAGGGACATGAAATGGGAGCTGGCAGCAAGCACCTCAGAAGCAAATTCAGCTACTTCAGCAACCCGTTCAGGAGCAGAGACAGAAACACAGGTGCCGCTTGGTCCCTGTCCTGCTCTCACAAATCTCGGGATGTCATCACCTGCGAGGCCTCATTCACCCCTCTCCAGCCTGACTTATCACATTTGCGACACCACAGTCAGTGAAACTCACTCCTCAAAACCCCCAAAGTCAAGCCTGGAGGACTGCAAGGATCACTGCAGGGAGAGCATGAAGGTCTGGTACCTCAACAGGTCTGTCGGGAGGATTTTCGAGGGCCAACCTGCTGCCGAAGGGCTGAAATGTGTGAGGCACGTACCTTGGCCACTCTTCACATTTTCCTTGATACTACTCTGGTTTTTATCTCCTGCTCTTTTTCCCCTTCAGTATTTCCCATCTCTCATGTTCCACTTGTGCAAATACACAAGACATAGCATTAACCTCAATTCATTTAGGAAAATTGTAGCCTTGGCAAAAAGGGCCATTTTCAAAGAGAGCTGGCAGCAAAATAAACATGGGACAAAATAACGGGGAGCGCTACATTTTTCTCTGAGCTGCCAAAATTGTCTTTGATCTTACTGGAGTTAATTTTTATCCAGAAGAGGAAAAGAGAACTCAAATGCAAAGCGACATGGCTGTTTACCTGGAAACTGTATATCTCACAAGAAGAAAATAATCTAATTCAAAGTAGGGAAAGTCTGACATTCTTCAGACATCATGGTATTGAAGAGAGATAAATTCACAAGGGAAGTAATGCGAAGGTATGAGCAGCCCATCACTAGCCTCTAACTGCTATTTGTTCTGTGCTTCTCCAATAAGAAATCAAATGCTTTGGTAACAGCCAAGAAAATCCTGGCTTGCATGTCACCATATAAGCAGGAAATTCCAGTAATGAAAATATAATCCTGCAATAAAAAAACAAGCAAAGAAAATAAGAAAAAATATTTGCAGCTCTGAGGAAGGAAGGRGAACTATACAGAATTGCAATGCCTTCCTTGCACCTCTTAAACGCAGTAGCAAAATCATGCAGTATATGACTTTTTTCCACCTAAGGGACCAATATACTTTAGCTTTTTCTTATTGACAGAATAAGATATAATAACTGTTATAATAATCCCCTTTTTTTTAACATACTCATAACATTCTGGAAATCAATTTACTTTGGGAACTAAAAATTCTTTAAATTCAGTCCCAGCCCAGAGACATTTCTGGAAATTTGAACAAGATGCTGTCAAGTATTTCTGAATTATGTGTAGATGTCTGTCAAAACATACATTTCTTTAAGGTTTTCTTTCTTTTGTTTTCTGATTCACAACTTAAAACCAGGTAATTTTTTTAGCATAAAATTTGTCTCCTATGCCTATACACTTTCATGGACAAATAAATCAGCTCCTTACAAGTGATTTGAAAATGGACTTTTTATGTATAAAACATGGTAGTATATTAGAAATATTCAAAGCTAATGGTGGTTATGATTGCCACATGAAGTTAGAAACTTTAGAAGTTTTTCATGTCAGAAAATCCATTTTTCCAGGTGCTCACCAACGCAGAGAGGCCACAATGAAATATTTTTGTTCATGTGCAAAGCAAAAGTAGGTAAAATAAGCAGAAAAAAAATAGAACATCACACCTCATTTTTAAAATAAAAAAAATAAAACAATCACAAAATCACTTCTCAAAAACACTGTCATGTTCAAACATATGCAGACTTTCAGGCAGTGTCAATACTGGAAAAAATATATTGCTGGTAACCTAGTCACAAAATATCATGCCATTCATTGAATACAGGCTCTGGTCAATGTTACTGAAATTAAAGTTTCTTTAAGGAGCTTGTAAGCAAGGGAGATCCTTTCCTTCCTGCAGAACTGGAAATGTTAGTGGCTACAAGCACAGGATGTACACCCGCACCTTTTGTCAATAACTGTGTCAAATTCACATGGCCCATGCTCAGTGGAGCATTCCCAGGTGGGTGGGTGGGTGGCTGAGAGTCCCTCCCCTCTGTGCTGGACCGGAAGGCCATAGCAGCCTGGACCCCTGACCCGAAGGGGTCCCCCGCACAAGCCCCAAAACACTGCTATYCCCAGCGGAATATGTCCGTGATGCCAGAGCTGGAACCCTGCTCTTACTACAAATGCCTTGTGATTTTCAGTGACCACAAGCGGTCAAGTCCTTAGTTTTAAATTTCATCCATAAGCCGGGACAGGTTCACCAAGATCAAAACGTAATGCCAGAGAGAAGGGAGAGGGACGTGGATGTCTGGGAAAACTAGTCCTTACAGAAGAAAAGAGTTGAAATTCCCCACAGACTGTCTGGCTTTGTGTTTTGAATGTCGTTCACTTAAATTGGTCGCCTGGTGTAGTCATATCTGCTATAATTGCAGCAGATTGCAGTTGCCGAAACATCTCCTGTATGCATACCCTTTTATTATGGCATATAAGCACAACATTTCCAGTAATTTAGGGGCAGCTAAAATCTCCCGTTCCTTGGAAGCTGCCTTTCCTGTAGTAGTTTATGCAGCATCACTGGAGCAACACAAACCGGAATGAAGTACAGTAGTTACTATGTTAGAAGTTGATGTCACTAGCTATAAGCTCCTACTTGGCATTTAAAAAACCCCAGCCTGTTAAAATCTGAAAAAGAAATATATAGAACTGTACTCAAAGTTCAATTAAAAAAAACCCACTGTGTTTTTGTCTCTCTCGTTGAACTCTAGTGTCAATTTGACAGTTTCTGTCTAGCCCACTAAAGACTTGTGATATATTATTTTTCTTAGCATCCTTTGAAGAAATAACTTGATTTTTTTAAGAAAAAGCAGGTTCTTTTGCATTATATTTTTTCATAACAACTTGAAAGGAAGCATGATTTGTGGGAAAAGAGGCCCAGAGTGAGCAGCCTGAAGCCAACAAATCATGGTGATCTCAGTGTCACTAATTTTTCCGATATTCAATGTTTTTCAAGAAGCACCCTCTGCTGGAATTGTCTTTCATTAAAAAGAGGTAAATTGCCAGCTTTCATGGTTTTGGAAGGACACTTGAGAGTCTGAAGTGACTGCAGAAACCTTGAGGCAATTAAAAAAGAAAAAACTATTTGATTCTCATGAAATCTTAAAGAAATCTCATGATTTCTTAGGATATGCTTCATGAGTTTTGATCTCACACAGCTGGTAGTACTGTATTCTTTCCCTAACTATGATGTGGCTTCTCTTTCTCATTATTTAAACGCAATATTTTATGCTTCAATAAAGACTCAGCCCTTGGAGTTATGCAATTAAAAAAAAAATTTTTGGCTCCCCCTTCCCCCTCCCCATCGTTGCAGACAAAATCTTGAAAATATAAAGCCTAAAAATTAGAATGTGAAGATGACAAAAAAAAAAAAAAAAGAAAAAAGAAACCCAAAACAAACACCAAATAATGTGCTACTTTTTTTAAAAAAAAATCTCTCAATACTTATAGTCTTGTGGAGAGCCAGTTTACGGTTTTTGGACCCATGAGGTGAGCACTACTGCTAGTTAGCAATTGAAGGAGTAATTAGGTTGGTGTTTTTCTTTTACAGCGCCTTGAAAATGGAAAGCACTGTTGGCAAACAGTGCCACATATTGTTTATGCTTTTATATCTTTTTATTATTTGTATTATTGTAGAGCCAGGAAGCCTGCAGTAATCACAAGCCCATTCCATTAGTTACTACACACAGCACAAGCGAGGCTCTTCCCTAAAGACCTCATGGTCTAAATGGATTGCCCTGGTCAATTTGTTCAATTAAGGGGCTTTTTGTTTCACTTATCTTTGCTAGTGCGGGGGCACCAATTACGTTTTATCCAAAGATGGCCCAGGAGGCTCARGGTGGGCATGATTTCAGGCAGGCGAAGGGAGCCAGCACTCATTCTCTACTGGAAGAGGCTCCCAGGGGTGGCTGAGCTCTTGCTCCAGGTGGAGCTGCCAATAGGCAGGGAAAGCAGAGGGCTCTGCTGACTGCTGGGGCACAGCACAGCACAGCATCATTTACAGGTGCTTTATATACGCCCTGGCTATGCTCTTTACCGTCCTCCAGGGGTTAAGTACACACATGTACAGCATAATCCAGAATATAGCCAAGATATGGTGGCRTTTACCAGCTATTGAGGTAGTACCTTAGCCTTCCTATGGCCAATGGGAGCTTCTCCATTGATTTGAATAGGACATCCATGACAGCACAAACATAGCATGCAACTTTTGTGTCCCAAGCAGAACAGCCATGCCCTCTCTCCTCCCCTCTCCCTTAAAAAGAAGTACAACTCAGGAAGTGTAGATAACAGAAAATTAAGAAATACCCCCATTGAAATACTAACCAGAATAAGAACCAGCAATGTAATAATGTTATTGATTTCCAGTCTGATCCTAATCAGGTTTTGCAAGACCTTGCAGCTGCCAGCCATTCACAGTCTTTTCAAAGCAGCTCCATACCATGCCTAGCTGAAGAGCTAAAAACCAGAGAGCCGATAACACAGGAGCTGCTGGTAGGGACAGTCATCTGCCCAGCTAGGAAGATATTTATTTATAGAAAAGCCTTTGAACCAGACCACTACATTTTAACGTAGTAATAACCAGTTATAGTGAATTCAAAGAGTGGTAGGGTGTAACACAGCCATGCATTATATACCCCATTGTAAATGGTCTCTGAGGGAAAGCCTGTAATTTAGGGAGGTTTGAATGGCAAAACCTGGGTCATTGTAACAGATACTTTTTCTTAGTTATTTTTACGGAGAGGGTGAAAAAGAAAAACTGGCCTGAAGAAGTCAGGCAGTGTGTGTTTTCATTCAACCTTAGTTAGCTATGAAACCTCCCGGACCTCAATCCCCCTTGGCCAAATATTTGTTTTAAGATTAATTGTTCACACAGGAACTAAACAGCAAGTTGCTGAATGCCAAGCTTTTAAAGGAGATTTCTCTTCCTCCTCAGGGCATTTTTCACATGTGTTGCTGGCTTTTTCGTAARTTCTGTCACCTTCGGGAAGCAGGATTCGAGGAGAACCAAGGAAATGGCTTTTCTGTTTGTTAGCTTGTTTTTAAAGTTTATCCACGTATGAGTTGTTTTTAGGATTAATATTACAGGAGAGCCTCAGGGCTCCATTCAGAGGTTCCTGTTGTGTTAGACCACTTCACTACAAGCACTCGGCAGGCACCCCAGAGCACAGCCCAGGGAGCAAAAGCCGGCCAGTGCTATCCCCACAGTGCAACACCACCTCAAGTGGGTGCCCTGGTCAGGTTGAAAGCTATGGGCAAGAAAAGAAAAAAATGTGACGAGGGAAGCAGAAGCTCAGGCAGAGAAACCCTGGCTGCCTAGAAGTTAGTGGTCCAGCCTGGCTTCCACAGAGCTAGTTTTTTGGCCAGGGAGGAGTGTGACATAGGCATGTCACTTAACTCAGGTGGAGAGCAAGGAGAAAAGCTTGCCCTTGCTCCTTATACAGCCCCCAGTTTTGTCAGACTGCTCCTTCAAAAGCCAACCAAACCTTAAATCTAAGCTCCTTGAGCCATATAGTCAATTCAGAGCAGGGTATTCTTCTTTGCCTTAGTAACCCGCATCTGAGACCCATTTTCTGGCCAGATGTAGACGTTCCCTATCTAGTTGTAGTCCCCGTACCTGCATCTTACGTTTCTCTTAAGCAGTTCATATTTCACTCCCTCTCTTCTCTACACAGAGGATATCTATCACAGGTAATTTCCCTCTTTTAGTCCGAGGCTGTAAATACATATGCCCCTGTGAGTACAGTCATCAAGAGGTGAAGATTACTGTCCAAGCGTTCTGTTGTGGGTGGGCTGTGGTGTACGGCTCTAGCAGCACCAAAGAAAATGTTCCTTCACAAATGTTAGAGTTAAAAAGCGAGAGGAACAACCAACCAAAGCCAAACCCAAATATTAGAAACCGAGATATGCAAAAGTAAAATTTCTGTAACACCATAGAGTGCTTCCAGGTTATCATTGCCAAATAGGACATTAACTATGAACACACATAGTACAACACTGCTTCCTTGTCACTAAAAATGTATTCTTTTCAAATGAATTTAAGATCTCCTCATCTCCATCTGCCTACTATTTCATGAAACTCTACCCAGAATAGGTCCAAATTTTATCTGTATGATCGGTCTCAGCTCTCTTATCCTAATTTCCTGTTGATACAGAATAATCATAACTATGAACTGGAACTCTTGTGTGAAAAGAGCAAGATTTTTGTATGTTTTTCATAGATTATGTTTATAGACTGAACAAATTAGAAAAATAAAAGCAAATATTGACTTAACCACCACTTTTATTTACCCTTGTGTTTTATACAAGAATTTTTCATAGCCCTTGTTCTTTGGCTTCCAACAGACATGTGATTCCCAAAACTGACATTCAAAATCAGCATTAAAAAAAGAGGTTTTATCACCCGAGCCCCAAAGCAGTGAAAAAATCACGTCTTTAAAATGGTGCAGAACAGGCTGTTGGTATCTTTTATAGTTTTATCAAATCAAGTAGTAAGTTACCTGTGGAGTACTTTAAAATTACAAACTTCCTTTTTTTTCTTTTTTTTTTTTCTTCTTCTTTTGGGAGGAATGTAAAATGGTAGAACTGCATTGAATATCAGCAGAACCAAATGCTGAGGAACCCAGTAAAGTTACCTACCCATGACACCAGTTGAAAGGGAAAATATCACCAGTATTAGGTGGTTTAGGTGTTTTAAAGATGAGTATAAGGCACATGCTATGGTGAGCCTGATTCTCATTTTCTATAAATCATTTCTTCATTACTCCTCAAAGCAACCTACCTGAAAGTGAGTATTATCATTAAATGAGAATTAGGCTCTCTATTATTGAAACTGAAGCCAAAACCAACTAAACAAACAGAATCCAGACAACATTCAATACACAGGGCATTGTTTCAGATAATAACCAGAAAGTGATAATTAGCCACTCTTCCTAGAATGCCTAATTAAACCCCTATGGTGTAGCATATTAGTACTAGCAATCTCTTTTATGGCAAAAAACTATTTAGATTGTGATTTAATTGAGTTAAAGGAACAAACTACCAATTCAATTTCACGTTCACTAACACCGATTAAATGAAAAACATGACAAAGCACTGCTGCAACTTGCATTGCAGCATTAGGGTGGAAAAGGAAAAGCAAATTCTGGGTGACAATCAGTGTCTCTGTGGGCTTTAACAGCAGAGTGTGAATTGTAATGTGAAATATGTGTTCAGGACTGAAGGCCAGACTATCCAGGTCTGCTACATTGGATGGTTTGATTTGGTTTAGAGCATGCTTAAATCTTTTTTATGATCTAAATTAGTAATATTACCATCATGCAGTAATGTCTGGAGTTTTTCTAACATTCACATTCAAAGCACAGTCCAGTTTGTGCTCAGCGTGAGTTAAAGACCTTTGCAAATGCAGACTCTGGCTGAATTTCACATACAGATCTCTGCTAATGTCTCCCCTACCTCAGCAGTCCAATTTAACACTACACCAAATATGCTATTCATACAGTTCTAGTACAAACAATTCAATTTGCACTAACAGTCATTCAGCAACATTTTTTTCCACCTAATCCCATGTTAATATTGATATTATATAAATACATCATGTGATCAGAAAAAAATTGCTAACAACCAGTGCCCTCCAGATGATAATACCAGTTATTAACAAGAAAACTTCCAAATAAATTTCTTTCCCCCACACCCCTCTGAGATAAAAAACAGAGAAAAACTGTGCATGCAGAGTGACTTGAATTTGGCATAGCTAAAGACTGAGATTCTCTGTGTGAAATATGGGTCTCATTTAAAATAAGTCATTAGTGCAGCTGTTGAAAGTGTTTAAATAAATCTAATTGCTGCTAAGCTGTGTTTTTAGAAAGCAGTATTTTGTGGGTATCATTTTGGTCGGAGATCTGTAACACAGAGATAAATATTATTTAAAGTATTTACTTTACACTCTGGAGGCTCAAAAACTGTGTCAAAATCAGACACAGTTCCTGGCCAAGATCATGACTGGAATTGACTCAAATACAAAAACAAGTGCAGCTAAAACCATGCAACTATTTCCTGGATTTGTGGGTGAATGTGCCAGCCATTGCCTTTTATATGTTCCTAACAGTCAAGAGTTTTTCCATACTGCCTTGCCTTGCCTAGCCTCCCTTTTGCAGACAAGGCATGCAAGGAGCATAAAGTGTCAATAGAAAGAGCAGCTGCAGCGCTGGTGTCAGGGGAAGATTGGCTCGCGCGCAGGAGGACACTTTGAACAGCACAACAACTAAGGTTAATCGTGCCTAATCAGCTGCACTCACCCACCCCGCTGCAGCACAGAAATCCTGGAAAATCAGCTGCTCCCGACGACAATGTAGGACAGGGAAGCTTGTGCCTGTGATTGAATCAGGAATCGAAACCTGGAGGATCTCGTTTCTCTTCGTTATCTACGTAGGGAGACCTGCATGACTAGGTTGGATTTAGACAGTTAATTTTTAACTTCTGAAGTTAGGTGTGATGAAGCCAATCTGAAGTCACCACAGGACACAAAAAATACAAACCACATCTTCCAGTCTTGGGCTGGATAAAGGTAAAGATGTAGCACCAATAACAACAGTCACTGGGAGTAGCTAACTGCATCATTGATTTCAATATATGACCTCTGTGTCATCGTCCTCCTTTTGCTTCAAGGTACCTAGTTTTACGTAAGTTTTGGCCCTGCTCAGAAGAGAAGATGGTGGACTGCTACAGGTCTCAGACTGTATTACCACAGTGCTCTATGTAGCACGCTTCCAACCATCCCAACCATACTTCCATCTCTGCATATGCTCAGTGAGTATAGGTAAATCACCCAAATATTTTTYCTTAGGTCAAAAGGCCAAAAGGAACCAATGCCAGAAGTCCAACCTTCTGAGAGTTTGTCAGAGGCAATACAATTTCCTCCAGCAACTCCAGCATCTGGTGCAATGACTTGCGCTTGAAATGGAGCGTATCTTTTAAAAGGTTTAATATAATGTAAGCTTTACTTTATTTGCAGATTGTTACAGCTCTTAATGGCCCTTACTTAAAATACCATGTCTTACACTATGTTTGATTTTGTCAACATCCAGATTCCAGATCTTGTGCCTGTGACTCCAAAGTTAAAGGACTTTTACTACTGGAGATATTTTCCTTTTGTGATTATATAYGTATATATACACATACACTYATCAAGGTCAAACTCAGTTTCATCTTTATATTCAACTCTACAGATTGAAATGGGAACAGAACACCATTGTTGCCAATGGTTTTAACTGAAAATAAAAGTTTTTCTGTGCACTTTTCATATGCATCCAAATTTTGAGTTTTAGGAACACCTGCGAGTATCTGCTTCACAGTGAAGGACTATCCTTTCGTGAAAAAATCTTGAGAAGGCTGAGAGGAGAGCAGAGAGAATAGATCTGCTCATCTGGGAAACCCACACGTCGTCTTGCCCAGAGCCTCAACATTTTTAGATCCTTCTACAATTCATTGCAACTAATCTGATTCACGGTCAGCTATACATTATATCCAAGAGCTCTGAATTCCCAGGGGGGAAAGTCCAGCATTTATTCCTTCAAAGTACTTCTTTACTAGCGCTCCCATCCCCACTAACACACAGAGGCATAAAAAGACACATAATGCAGGGCACAGTGTTCTTTAAATGATGATATTTAAGCCTGAAGTAAAATTAAAAGACTTAAATGCTGGAGGGTTTTGGGGGGAGGGGCTGTTTTTGTTGTGTTGTTGTTGTTGTTGTTGTTGTTGTTTTAAAGCGCTCTTATAAATCATATTCAAGTAGCACTGGAAAGTCTTAAACTGATCTCTCCTGTTAGCTAAGAAAATTCCAGACACTTCATTGAGGGGAGACTATAAAGACATTGTTAATTCTCCAGTGAGACCTGTTACTCTGTAACAAGTTGATTAGTCATCTGGCAGCCACTCGGTTTGATCTAATCATCCACAGAATGCAACTGGCACAAGAGCCAAAACACATCTCTTGTGCATGGCAGTCTTTCAAGTCTGAAAGTTGTTTCCAAAAATAACAAGAAAAGAAAAGAAAATTAGATTTACTTAGTACCAACACCGAGATGAAGGGGGGGAGGGGGAAGCGTGGCTGAAGGTTCATTGTACATGATTTTTGCAAATCTTTTCTTTTGTGGTCCTGATGGGAAGGTGGGTGCAATGAAGGAGTAGCTGCCTGAGTGTTTACCGTGAGGACAGCTCTCAGTCAAGGCAATTCTGCCAAGAAAATGCAAGTTAAGCCCTCAGAGTGGGAGCCAGGGGAGAACAGTGCAGTGCAGTAGCTATATATGGAGAATCAGGCAAGRGAACAGGGCATTCCACTGCACTGCATATGCTTCACTGCTTTCCTGACAGCTAAAAATAGGATGTCATGCATGGGCATCAGTGAAGAAAGGTTTATTAAGGAGAAAAATATTTTTKTTTTACCGTGTTATCTTTCTCTACTTGACTGCGTTAAAAGCTGGCACGATTTTCAGTTCAAAGACCAATTAAAAAATACAGATTTTTCTCCTACTATACTTCATGAAGTTCATCCATAAATTTTCTGTAAGCCCATTTGATGCTATTCATTATATTATGTCCTAGCTTGATTCCAATATTTCAATTTTTAACACCTTAAAAAATACTGTAAAATGCCAAATTGCATTAACAGCAAAATATATCAAGTCCTGTAATCAGATTTTAAGACTAATCTCCAGATTCAAAATATATTGTTACCCAGAAAATCATTTCTTGGGAAAGAGTAGGTTTAGTTTGGATCTGATTTAGTGGGAACTCCTTATGAACAAAACAAACAGCTTCAAAAAATTTTTTTAAAAATCCACTATGTGTGAACGAGATACATCCAGGAAATCATCTGATAATATTTTCACCAAAATGAACATAACAGTTTAGTGTAGTCTGATCAAATAAAATTTCTCGTTCTTAATCACTTCTACAGCAAGATACGAGAGACATTGTTATTTTAGACTTTGAAAGAAATATGTACTATACCTGAACATGTGCACAATAAATAGTACATATGTATGTAATATCTACTGTAAAACTGAAATAGAAGTCTGTTTTGGGGAAAAGTATTTAGGCAGTACTGTGTCACCACTGCAGTATGAAGGAACTTCTGCTTGTTAGATAAATTACTTACTTTGTCTTTATGGGCATCTAATTGCGTACTTCTACCTTTCCAGCTACCTTATTTTACCACCAATATCGATACTTATGGCCAAACATCACTTCTCTCGAGGATCCGTGGAAGACTAATGTAATTTGTTCTGATGCTAATCCAAGCTGATAAAAAGCCGGTAATTCGCTACCAAGTGAATCTCATGATTGGCCAGGCTGAGGCCTGATGTGAGCAAGTGCCAGAGTTTTGAAAACTCGGGGATGAAATTCTGATAGGAGATAAACTGTTTCATCTTTTTGGTTTTCCAGAAAAGAAAAGCAAACGGGTCATCAGCACAACTCTTGCACAAACACAGCCCAACTCAGCATGCTCTGTTTAATACATGTAGTGACATGGACACCCAAACCATGTCCTCTTCTGTGTCTGTGAGTCCTAAGACATTTACCTAACTTTACATGTAGACATCATGGCAGCAAGTGACCCTATTGATGCCAGTAGCACTATATGCTGAAGTAAAGTTACTGTTTATGGAAGTGTTTGTAACCTCTAGCTGTGATTTATTCAGGGCTGGGAATGCGTTTTTGATATACGTGCGTACTGCATCTAGCACAAACGTGCCCTGATCACCCATTAGGGCTACGAGACTTCTTCCATTTATCATAGAGAAATGCTATTCCATAGGATAATGGTACAAGAGAATCTGCTTATGCATAAAGACACAAGGCACAAACTCTGAAGGACTGTCTCTAATAAAAATCACATTGTAATTATTTAAGATTCCCTCCCATCCCCAATTATTATCCATTTCTGTGTGAAAATTTGATTGAGGTAAATACAAAGCCAAGACTGGCTGTAGAAAACAACTTCATTAAAAAATTAGATGTACTCATCTAAATGTAATGGCCATGACCCTGATTAACTAACATTCTTTCTGTTACTATGCTCTCCCAACTCTCATGRGGAATTTTGAGTTATGATTAAAAAAAAATTCTGTATAAAGCCTTTTCCTGTGGGGAAAAAAAAAAATTATCMTGCTGATAATTAATTAAATGTGTTCTCAGTGAGTACCCAAAACATGCAGCAAAATGCTGAACATTACTCCTGTAAGCAGTTAGTTGTTAGCTCATCAGTCTAGTTTTACAAGCTAATGGTCCACAGGATCCTCTCTCACAGCAGTTACAGCGTTTTGTTGAATTATTTAGTGTCAGACATAGAGGAATAAATTTTCATGCYTTTCTATTTAAAACTTGGAGTGCAGGAAAAGAAAGAATAAAACACTTTGCCTGAGATTAGACCATTCATGGATRTTTCTAAAACAAAAGTAATTTCATATTTGTTTTGTACAAAAATGTGATTCTTTTTGTTCCAGAAATGGAGAATTTCTGGCAGTTAATCTATTGTATTGCTCCTATTTATTTTATGTGATACTTGCCCTCATGACATTTCACATGTCAGATATAATTTTGCTTTTCTCATTTCTCATGTTCTCCCTGCCATCATAGAGTATAACACCATCATTCAAGGCACGAGGAGGAGTTGCTTATTATCCCTTAGCTGACTCACACCCTCAGCTTCTGGATTTCAGGCACTTAAACTCTATCAGCTAAATATTACACAGTATTTTAAATTCCTTTCTTTCATTCTCATATAGATCTTCACACACACTGAAACCCACAGAAAGATTTCAGCTGATTTCACTAGGCTTTTAGTCAAACCCAAATTACTTTCAATATCAAAACAGAAGAGGTACATCAGGAGATTCTCAGTTAAATAAGCCAGCTCCAAAAGCCAGAGTTTTTCCTTCCAAAAGTAGGAAGCTACATTAATGTCCCAGATTAATCTCAGTTATTCATCATGCTGCAATTTTGTGCTTAGCACATGCTAGCAATTACTCTATGAGAGTTAGAAGTGTCAGAGCAGACTCATACCTAACTTAGGATCCTAGAAAACCTCAGCAGCAGCCCATGAAGAAAAGCAGGGTAGGTCACAGTAAGAGCGTAACTCTGCATTGAGTCAGCCGAGGAAGCAGGCTCGCTCGATTGGCTGTTCTTGTTAAATGCCTGGATAAAGTACGAATACCCTGGTATGACCTCACTTTTGCAAGACCACTACACTGCCTTATATGATCACTATACTTATGTAATGTATCCTGCAGCTGAAGGATGGGGGTGAGCTGGTAGATTTTTTTCCTGGCTTTCTTTGACTCTTCAGAACTGTGCTGCTGAACCGCTGAGAGATGGGGACAAACCTACGGACACCGCTATCCCTAGGTGTCCCTCAGATCTGCTTTTTGGGAGCAGGAGGTGTACAAGTCCACAGGACCCAGTAAAACCTCTCCCAACACAGTTATCATTAGCAGGCTTCTGAAGATTAGAGGCTTGCAAATGTCTTCCTTGCCTCTCTGGTGCTCCAGTTTCGCAGTCTAACCCCTATCTCACAAAAATATAGCAAGGCTCTTAAAGGGTTTTCAGATCCAGGAATCTCAATGTTAAAAATAAGTTTCCAAACCTTCAGAATTATATTCAAGTATATCACAAAAATGAGAAAGTGCATCCTAAGGAAACAAGAATCAGTTGAGACAACTGAGCATTTAAAGCATCAGTGGAAAATCCCACTAAAACTTTAGTAATTAAAAATATTGATTAAATACTTGAATGATACCTACCACTAACATAACCATATATGAAGCTGCAACAAGGCTAAATTTTCTGCAGGAATGCCAACCCAATTCCTTCTACCAACTCACTCTATGAAGAGGAGTGATTTGGCAGATCTCTTGAGGAAAAGAAACCAAACAACTCCTTAGCCGCATTGCCATGGAAATACAAATACAAACAGAGCACCTCCTGCTTCCACAGGCTCCAGTGGTTCACAGCTCAAAGGCACCGTAGAGCACGAGATGTAACAGACCCAGGAGCTCAGGTAACAGTAGAATTCAGTTGCTGCCCCCTTTCTGAAACTTTTCCTGAAGTTCAGATAATTTCTGTGAGATTCAGCATACTCTCATTATTTTGCATTTGACTCTGCCCTTCTCTGTTCCAGCTGGGAATAAAAGCAGGAATACTGAAATGCCATATGAAAGATTGGGGTTTTTTCCTCTTTTTTTGATGTGAAATAGAAAATTCCAGAAACCTCTTGAGCGAGCCTGTTTTCATAAGGTTCTTAGCCCATTTTTTGGATAACCAAGCAAGTCTTTTTCTCCATTAAACCACCAAGTCTTTTGAGGGGCAGCCAATTGTCCATAACACTCAACCTTCAAGTTTTCTTCCTCATGTTTTTTCCTCCGAAATATTGTTGGGGTGGAACTATTCCAGTCTGCTTCAGCAGACACCCTAATGCCTCCTCCACTTCTGTATGCTATGGAAGAGGAACTGAACCAAACTGTACATGGAAAAGTTATCAGTGAGATTAAAGAGGTAACCAGGCAATGCTTACATTGGAATGGGATGTGTAAGAAGTTATTTGAATAAATGAGAAATGAAGGAAACCAGTGCTTTGTTAAATGCCTTCAGTAAAACCACCTGCTGCCTTTTATCAGGGACAAAAGTTGTAAACTGCCTATAAATACTCTTCTTTATCTACAGTTTTATTTTTGCAGAAGGGGGAGGAGCTGTAGTGTCACCCTGCACATATGCAGCTTGTATCAATTTTAATGCATTTTTTGCTATATATCAAACTACTGAGCTTGTTCAAGCTTCAGATATGTCAGATGCTTCAGACTGATTGGACTCTCCCCCAGAACAGGAGCACAGGTGTTTGCTGTGACAATATTAAAATATTTTACATACAAAATCCTTCCCCAGACAGCTACAATCAGCAGCCTGTGCCCTTTTAAGAGGCTCTCCCAGGCTTGGCACCACCTTTTTTTAAACAGGCAGTTTGTCTTCTGATAAGAAGCAGAAAGACTTCATTTACAGTTGTTTAATGCTATTAGAGGCCATGCACGTAGTTTCCATAACAAGATAGGAAAAACAAGCCAAGTCTTCTGCGTAGGATTTTTCAGATCTCCAGGATATAGGAACACACCTATGGTGTCTTGGTGTATGAGTCATTGGGCTGCTGATGTCACGCAGTATTTGCTGTTAGGCTCGGATAAGTGATAGAGAGAGTTCACTACAAGACAATAGCTTCTGGTACACTTACGTATCACCTGCCCATTATAAAGTGATAACCAGGAAGAAAGTTATTTTAAAACATATAAAAAATTACATTTAGAGACAGAAAAAAAACCATTCTATTTTCCATTCGTGATGCGATGCTTTTAAGCCTGCAGGAAGCATAAGACTATAGTGCTGAGCATGGAAAATCAAAAGCAGCACTGCCATTTGTCCCCCTGGTCTGTCTCTGCTGCTGGGCTCCCCGAGTACCCTGCGAGCCTGTGAGGCTGTGGCACCCACGGCGAGCCGCAGGCAAGGAGCACTGCAGGAAGGGCTGCCAATTTTAGCCGTTCCTTAAGGTCTTGGAAAGTTTGTTCTTAAATATGGCTCAGCAAACAAAGCAAAAACCACACTCCTGAACACTTTGCAACGTTTAAGTAAGAGTCTCAGCTGCTGCCGAGACTAGCGTTTACTATCCAAACACGCGGTTGTGTGGGTGCTATCAGGGCATGCACTCACACATCCCAGACACCCTGACACGCACAGGGTGAGGAGCGAGAGCAGTTTGTTTCAAGAGGAAAAGCAGTCAGAAATGGCTGAGCCCTTGGACAAATGAAGATGAGGCTGCGCAGGGGTCCCCTCCACAGGTGGGAACACATGCAGTGCCCCTGTGGTTTGCAAGGACAGCTGTAACTGCACCAACAGAAGTAAAAAGTGCAGCTGGCACTGCAGTGAAGAGGAATTGGTTGCCTACAAAAGTATAGAACATCCTTGAATCAGTCAGTTATGTTCTGTGGACCTCTCACAGGAAGATAATAAATTAAATATGTTTGATTGGATGGGTGGTCATTTTGCTCACCTGTACACATATATGTGAATGATACTAATCTGGATAGAAAGAATTGAATGTTAGTTCTGTTAAGCAGCCAATAAATCTAATTTCTCTCTCAGTTAGGAAGGAATCCAGATATTTTCCCCTTTTTATTACTTAGATCTTTGTGTATAGCACAATACATCATTGTTTTTTTCTATAGAAAAAAGAGAAAAGAATGTGTTTGAAGTGAGAAGGTCTTCTCATCATTCTCTCCTTAAAATGCTCCCACGCTTTCTTTCAGTGGAACAACCCATACAATTAACAACCAAGGCACTGGCCCAGTTTTACAGAGTTTGACATCTAATGAAGGTAATACATACTGCTTGTCAAAGCTGGACCGAGGTGCAGCCAACCCCACACGAAGCTCCACCTTCTCCTCACCACACTCCCCACTGGACCAGTGCTGCTAGGATTTCCACACACCATGATATACCTTTTTGAGACCCGGACTACTAAAATACAATAGCAGTTCAGTGTCAAAGTCAGTTTTTTACCCTCACATCCAATATTCCCTCTTAAACTCTCCATTACAACATCCAGGCCCTGCTCCCTGCGATTTCCAAAGGCCTCTTTCTCTTAAAACCCTGCTTCTCTTTTACCCTATGGAAAAAGCAACTCCAGCCACTCTCTTCCTTCTGGCTGGTGAGGTGAGTCCATTCCCACATCTTTTAGTTTTTTCTGCAGATAACTCTCTTTCCCTGCTCTTTCTCTGTGCTTTCACTTTCCGAAGAATTTCCACTTCATGACACTATCCATAGCAAGCAAACTCTCATTTACTCAACTCTTTCTTTCCTTCGAAATCAGAATTACTAGAAAATAGTTATATGTTGCCACCTGTGTGAACTTTGAAGCAGGAGGAAGATAGGTTTATATGAGAAACTGAAACCAGGAAAACTTTATTCCTGTAAATCAGACCAGTCATACTCTCCGGTTTTGCTATTGAAACTATCAACCATTTGAAGCAATGCTGTTAGTGTTATTTAAAATTTACAATTTAGAAAGAAACCATGCACTCAGCCACATGCTAACCTTCACTCAGAAAAAGCAAATGTGCACCAGCTTAAAAATCATCATTCTTTTCTGGATAATTTGCAAAGAAGGGGAGAATGGCTAAGCCTGACAGGTATTCACTATAAATAGTTTGTACCTGAATATCTGGTGGGTGGGTGGTTAGATGGATGAGCAGAATATGTTATTTAGAGGCTCTCTAGACAAATGCCTTGAATATTCATAGCTTCATGTTTACAGATCATAKCTCTGTGCATTGGCCCCTTTTACTGATAGCGGATACGAAGATCGTCTTTCCCTCTCACAACTAAACTATATAGAAATATCTAGTATAAATACTTTGCCAAAACATTCACACATCTTGCGGATTACTTTGCAATTAATTATGTAAACATGTGAAAAACATATTTTGCTTATGCTACAGAGATTGAGGGATGACGAAGAAGGCATTAGCCTGCTGCCTAGTCAGTCCTTGAGGAACCTGGGCTGTGCGGCTGGGGTAAACCTCTCTCTCGGAGGCTCCAAGAGATACACTGCTTGCTGTGGTTGTGCAGAAGCTGGGGTTAAGAACTGGAAAATAGGAAAGGTTATCTGGGGACAGGGTCAAAGTTCTTTCAAGGAAAGTATTCTTGGGTGAACAATCATCTTCAACTGTCAGACTTGCTTTCTTCTTGCTCATAAATAATCTTCGATCGAGTGGGGGCGGTAATTTCCTTGGCCATGGCCAAGGATCATTTGATTGACTCCTTTTCACTAGTCAACAACCAGTTTCATTTTGAGTAAATATTTGAGTTGTTGTTGTTGTTGCTGTGCTCAAATATGGGGTACGTAATCTGCAGTCACAAGGCTTAGGTAGGCTGATGAGCATACCTGACAGAGTTACTAATGCTGCCTATGTTTCATTGATGCTCTACCGCTTTGCAAAAAACACTTTTCTTGGCTTCCCTCAGTGTTCCTGCGTTTCCAATGGGGGTCATTCAGATGCTGAATGAAAAGCATTAAAGTATTAATATTAATATCCTGCCTAGTGATTTTGATGGGTTCCAGAGCAGTTGCTCATGACTCAGATATCAGTGGTACTGGTATGACATCATCACTGAAAGTAATGCAAATGTGGARTGTCATTTATTTAGCATTTGTTGACCAGGCACTTCAGCATGTATTCCTCTTGCCTAATGAATACCAGAATGCACAGGCAGCTGTGTGAGCTTATTTATTTATTACTCAGAAATCATGTATTTTGGGACTAGTCTTCTACAGAGTTTTCATTGGTCAGCTGGCTCAAGATATATGGTAATGCAATTTACAAATTACACAAATTGGGGATGCATTGTCAGGAAAGTATCTGAACAGATTCCCTACAGAAGGAATTAGATTCTTTTTTTGAAAAGGAGCGTAAAGTAAACAGGAAGAAACAAAGTGCAAATTACGCCCTGAAGTGCCGAGTGAGAAAGAATATATTGTTTGATCTCAGGACACCTTTGTGCTATTAATGTAAGGCAACCGTGACCAAAAAAACAACCCCAAAACCCAAACCAAAACCAAATACAATCCTGGAATSCAATCAAAGGGGCGTTTCAGTTACTGAATGGTTAATAAGCCTCATTAAGATCTCATCTGAAATACCTTGATCATGAAAAGAAGAATACCAGCTGGGATAGGTGCAGAGATGGCTACTGAGGTGTCTGAAAAATGAAGAGTCGATCCAATGGGAGAAAGCCATAGAAATTATTTTACCCACTTGCAGGAGGTTAACTAGCAAGATAAGGACTGCTGTCTGTCAGTGCCAGAAAGTAAACAGGGGAGTCACAGGAGTAATCTCAGCTCATCCGCAACACGTGTGTGAAAACAACTGGGCACAAACTGCCTGTGAAGAAAGTAATGTAGGGAATTAGAGAAAAATTTTTACTATCAGATTGATACTCTATGGAAAAAATAAGAGCAGAAAACCAGTTTGTTTTCGAGCTTCAGCTGTTAATTAGTGAGATAAAAAGGTGTTTATTGTGAAAACAGGGCTTGAAAATGCAGTTCTCCTCTAGTTGCCCTACTTAATATTTGTTGAACTATATTTGCAAGGCCTGAAAAGAACATCTGCAGTATACGGAGAAAATAAAGGAATCACACTAATGCAGTTCACATGAATCAGGCAAGTGCTTAAATACAGCCAATTGGATTCATACGACTCCACCGGAAGCCAAATGTTGCTGTCAGGCCTGTGTAATCCTGAAATACCTCTTTGTTCCTCGTGGATGCCCACTGGTTCTGCTGAGCAGGGTGACGCAGACCTGGCTGTTTGCTGGTGGGCACCGCTCTTCCCCCTTCAGCCCCCTCCACCACCAGCCTGGCATTAGCCAAGGCTGCTGCTCTGTGGGGCCTCCTGGCAAGCACGGCCATCCTCTAGCAACTGCAGGGTGCCCGACCCTTTCAAACCGAGAATGAACACAGGGATTTGCTAATATTGATTTATGGTTGAGAACAGAGTCGGTAATTAAGTTGGTGAAGATACCTGTATTCATTTGGTTAGCAAAGATGGCCAGAGCACTGAAAGGCTACGTGATTTTAAGTGCTTAAAACAATTGAAGACCACTAGCTTTCAAACACTGTAAGTAAAAGGCAGAATTTTACCCATGTACCACCTATTAATTCTTTCATGAGCAATTTTCTTCAGCTAATGCTGAAATACCTATTCATACACATTTCAGAGTTATACGGGCATTCATACATGACCAGATAAATGAATATCTGAACATAGTCAAGAATGTTACCAAATCAACTGGAAAAGACCCAGAAAACATATGGCAACAGTTGGTGACAACTTTCCAACAGTTATTCAGCATGCTAGTTTTACACTACTGCCAGGACCCTAATWGAGATCAAATACAAAAGCCAGGTCCCATGGTAATCTATAAACCACTCAACTAGTGAATGAAAAAACAGACTGAAGTGCAAGCCAGTCAAAAAAACCCAATGAAATATATAACGAATACTTAGCATTAGTGGGTCATGCAGTATGAGTGGAGAATCTGCAGTTAGGGGAGACTTGGAAAAAGATGACAGAAAATAGTCACTGAAATAGAAAACTCTTAGAAGAACTCTTGGAAGAACTACAAAGCTTGGAACTATGTGTCTTAGAAAAGCTTCAGAGAAGTTACATTTCTATTCTCTGACATATGAAATAAGAGCAAAGAGGCATTCACCTGTATCAGGAAGTAACAGGTATAAATCTTGTTATGCAATTTGATCTTGGAATTTATTGCTCCAGGATGTCAGTGAGGCAAAAAATCTAGATAAACTGAAATAATAATCATATTTTGAGAAAGAACAGAGATATCCAGTATTGTAGCAATTAATATTAATATTACAAAGGCATGGGAAAGGGTATGAAATGATTTTTCAGAATTTATCCCAATCTTCAGCATTTCCCAGGGAACAGAGGAAATCCCATCTATTAGAGGAGGTTCTCGCGTTTTTTAATTATTAATATTTTCTTTTAATATCTGGTTCTAGCCAACTTCAGAATAGACACAAAAAGCTATGCTTTTATATTGGCAATGCCAACATTAAAACTTACACAGAGAGTAGGAGGAGGCATCAGGAAAATGTATTAGCAGAAGAGAAGAAGATGAATAGCAGTTTTAAAGCTTATTAATTCTTCTTGCTCCACTGAAGGCAAGAAAATCCTTACTATGTCCTCTGCACTCTACTGAGGAATATTCCCAAACCTTTACTATGTTCCAGCATTATGGATTAATGAGGATATGACACAGTTAGCTAAGAACATCTCCCTATTAACCTTACAGGTTAACCAAGACAGTTAATACATCAGCCTTGATGGCATTACTTGGTGATTGTAGGTCAGGCTTTTTGCCAGCACTTACCCACCAAGTGCACTTAAAAAGAGTAAGAAAAATAAGAGAAATTGCTGTCAGGTAGAAACGGATATAACTTGGAGGGGCAGGTGGCTTTAATTAAAATCACTGCAAGAACTGTCCCCAAAGATTCTCCAGAAGRTATGTATTTTAACCTGTTCATTCCTTCATTACAATTTCAAAAAGCTATAAATTAAGCTCTTAGGAGGCAGGGCTGGTATGTTGACTGGCCATAGGTGTGTAGTGCCATCTGAGATGCCCTTTGAGCTGGCAGATATAACACAGGACCTATGGGAGGGAGGCAGGTACCCTTCCGCAAAGGCAGTCAGAAGCCAGGCAAGCTACTTGAGGGTATCTCACATGGCACCAGACATATGTGGGTGAATCTGGTCCCCAGGACATACAGCTTTACCGATTTCAATGGAACAACATTAATTTATTATGTCTGAGAGTGTAGCTGAAAGTATTATTCAGGACTATAGTGCAGCATAATTACAACTTGTCTGTTACCCAAATTTTGTAATTAAAAACAGGGAGAGAAGAGTGAACACCAGTCTCATATGTTTTGCTTATACTATTCAGGGATCAGACTTTAAAACTTTAGCCTTGATTCTGAATGAATGTGACATGCTGTTTATCAGCAATTAGGATACTTTCAGCTCTCTTACAGAGGAGGAGAGGAAGAACAAGAATTAAGGATTATGTTATTACCCTTATGGAACCTGTATAAAGGAAATTTGCATGAATTTCTTGCTACATAATTCTAAAAATCCTGATTAAAACCAAACGATACTCTCACACTGATGTTTGTTAAAATAAAGGGTAATCAGTCAAGCCTGTTATGTCCAAAAAGGTTTTTTTTTAAAATGTGTTTTTTAATAGTCATCTTCATATCTACTGAATTCATGACCAGAATTGCTATCTGATCTGGGAAGGCACAGCAGTGTGGGACTGCACCAATATACATCCTGAAGTTCAGTGCCTTTAGTCTAGGAAAATATGTGTCTTGGAAAGAAATGCCATAACCTTCCACTGACAGGATTTTGCATATTCTTTTTCTACAATGACAATAACTTAAATCACATTGTATCAAAGTCAGACAAACGTGAAGTGTTACTGAACTCTAGTTTAGGGTCGTACAATTTATGTACAACACCTCTCCCTGTATCATTCTTGGTAGTGTTTGTGGCTTAGTAGTCATATTCCCATCTCCCCATTATGAAGGATTTTCTTCCTGTTGGTATGTGAAAGAACAGCACAAACAAGTAATTGAATGTCCAGGGAAAACAGTAAAGCAACCCTACAAAGCACTGCAGCATCATGAAATAAAAACAAAAGAGAGTGAGAGAAAAGTGGGGAATATATTCATTGCTATTTCATAAGTGTGTGTGGTTAGTTGTAACAGAGGAAGGCAAACTTTTTTGACAGAATTGAAGACTATTTTTAGAAAGGAAAATATCTCACAAGCATGAGAGAAAGAATTCCAACAGTGGAGGCCAGGAAGGTCTTCAACGTGAAGTTTCTTCTTGTAAGGTGAGATTTAGTTTTATCCATTTATTAGAGGAAGTCACATCAGTTYCATGATTCCTACCAAGTGTCAGTAATGTACAGTTAATTGGTGTATAAAGACAGATAGATAGATAAATCAATAAACAGACAGACTGTGTATGTGTGTGTGAGTGTGAGTGTGTGTGTGTGTGCACATGTTGACAACACTGAAGCAATCATGAGAACTCCTGATGACAAAATTGAATGAAAGCCCATATAAGATACAGGTTACAGATGTCATCTCCTGCAGGCATCCTGATAGTTTACCATTTTCCCCACTTTGCAAATTATAATTTGCAAAAACAGGATGTAAAGTTTTACAAATTCTAAACATATGCATCCAAGAAGCAGAAGCAGCCAAGAACTGGGTCCCTATCAATGAGTAAACCTTGAGCAGAAAAGCAGACTTCTCCCTGTTTTCAACCTTTCAACATGCTTATCTGGAAATGGACTTTTTCCCCTGCCTGTTTTCTACTCTCCCCCTTCCTCCCCACCCAGGAGTTGGACAAGCCTTTCTTTTTCAGTGCCTATGAAGCTGATCTCACATCCTAAAACAAGTCAGCTGCACAGCAAGGAAACAAAAAAGGCCCAATAACCCAACTGCATAGGGAGCATAATGAAGCACCTTTAGCAGTCCATGGTGTGGCTCCTGTTGGTCCCTGTTGTCTCTCCTGCCAGGCAAGGGTGGGTTTGATTGCTTTCACTAGTTCAACAGCCGGCATATAACTACACTGTTGTCCTGAGGGCAGGAGGACGTTAGCCAAGAGGATGCTGGCTCTGTACCAAGAAGCATAAATAACTTCCCTCACTTCTGTCATTCCTCATAGAACAGGTCAAAATATAAAATGTTTTTTTTCTTTTCTTTATTTCCCCCCATGAAATTTTGCCAAGATGTGAGGATACAGGCTTAGTAGGTGGGGGGCCTCTACTCTGAGCACTGAGCCTCCATCTGCCTTGCAGGGCAAAGCTGCAGGATCTCAAAGCTTGCTGAAAAGCTGTAACTTAGTTCTAAAGCTTCTGACCCTACCTTAGCATCAGCACACTTAATGGCACACCCTTGGGAGAACTGGACATCCTAAGCATAAATTGATCCACTTGGGGATTTCAGAAACATCAGGGGAAACTTTGAGATCAGGTTTGTTATTCTTTTCAAGGTAGTCGGACTTACTAATCATGGTGTCGTTAGCAAAAAGCTAGATAGCCCCACAGCCAATTTACTAGTACCTCATGCTAGAAGAACAAATCTCACTTGTTTACAATGAAGCTATATAGCACTTTCTTTGCCAAAAGAGCACATGTTAACAAAACTTAAATATTAATCACTTAAATACTAATAACTGAAGTATGACTGGAATGACAGGCACTTGGAAACTATTAAGCATGCATCCAACATCCAACAAGAAATCTTCCCTTGCCAAACACAGGCACAGGCCTGGGATTAAAGACTCAAGGTTTCCTGCCCCACCTCTGCAACAGCCTCTGTGCCTCATCTTGAACAAGTCCCACGTCCATTCATTTGCTTCCATTGCTTGAAATGGGTAAACTCTATCCCCAACTTCACAAAGTTTTAAGGAGCTTTATTTATCCAGTTCTGTARCAGTGTTTTGCAGTGCTGGTGTAAGACCTTTATGTAAATGTGTAACATACACGCCCAGGAGAGAAAGGATGGGAAAACCTGTTCAGCCCCTCTCAAAGTGAAACTGGACCTCCTTGCCTCAACACATCTGGGTAATAAAAGTGTTGACTGCTCCTCCCAGTCAGCACAATTATGTAGCATTACTGTTCTTTAGTCAATGCAGTTTTAGATTACCCTCTCTAGTAGGCAATATTATTACGTTTATCTTCCCACTTATCAACCAAATTTCTAAACTTTAAACAGCCTATCATTTCTAGTTGAGTAACAAAATAAACAGCATAATTCTACCGAGGCAATTAAGCAAACATTGCACAATATCACCACCTAAGGTTGTAAGTCTACCAGATACCTCGTATTGTCTCAGCTAACCTAACTGAAACTTGAAATAACTAGGAAATAGAACAATAGTGTCTCATGAGCTGTAGATAGGAACAAGCGGGAAGGAGCACTAAATGGGGACAAAAGATGGATGCTGACCGTGGATGCTGTGGGTCCATGTCAATGATAGATGGAAGAGATTGGGAGGGGATGCACAAACAGGYGGGGAACAGGTGCCATTGATGCCAAGTCTTCCTGTGATTCTGGTAAGGGCTACATTTTGGGTTAGGTTTTCCGGTTTAAAAAGATTGCCCAGAGGAAAGTGAGAGCAATATCCATTTGTCTTTTGACCTTCCTATGCTCCACCCTTATGCAGGCAAAAATTTTGAGCCTTGAACTAAAAAGGAATGAAATTATATGTTATTGTATTTTTTGAAGCAAAATGTTTAGGAAGATTGTTGAGGAAACTAAGTCATTTTTATATCAGTCAGAGCTAGGCTGTCATAAAGCACTGAGAAACAGCTGAATTGTACAAGTGATGAGACTATGGAAAAGGAAGGATAAAAGACAAAGAACATTTTCATAAATGAAAGGACAGTAGAAGAGGGTGCTTATTCATCAGAGGAAGAGAAGGCAGATTTTCTTCTAATGAGAGCTGAGGTCATATAGGATGAGAAGATGGAAATACTCAGCCTAAAGGAGTGCTGTGCACACCTGAGAGTCAAGTACTACCTAAGGCTGAATTTAAAAAAGAAATGGGGAGACAAAAAAAAAAAAAAAAGACTGACTATACTATCCAGCATATTTAAAGAGACAGATATCTAGAACTTACTTAAATGTACACACAGAAACCTAGATGATTCCTTAATGAAATACAGATATCGAGCACCGTTAACTTTTTTTAGTTCATTTCTTGTTCTTCGCCTACTCCTACATTTTATTTTTCAGTTTTGCTGAGTCTTGCTTTGAATGCAATAGAGAGTGAGGGCTTTGCCATTCATTCCTATTTAATGTCTTACCGTCTCAGTGGAACAGACTTTCTCTATGTCAGCCAGCCTAAATATCCCCCTTTCTTACATCTGTCCTTGCCAACAGAACAGGTCAAAACTGATTTTTCTTCTCTTCATTTCCCCATATTGAGATTTTGAAAATATTCAGGCAGTTCCAGTTCCTAATTATTTCTTTTTATCTCCTTAGATTACTCATCTGGGACTCCTTGCAATYCATTTCCTGCAAATGCCACAAGTAATTAGGTCTCCCTATAGAGTTATCACTTACCTGTGATTTTTATCATTTTTACTGAACCATGCCCCTTACAACTGCATTGTCCTCTCCAGGTTTCCTCCAAATTCTCTTGCTAAAGAAATGCCTGGAAGTAGCCTTGCAGGAGCAATTGAGTGTGAGCTGGAATAGTATCACCTCACTTTTCTAGGTCCCATCCAGCTCCCTGAGCTCTTCTCAGTACAAAAGACATGTGCAGTGTATGCCTCAGGGGTGCCTCTCTGCATGCCTCTCTATCGCACCTCCTCTGCCAGTGCCCTTCAGATCTGGAGTAGCAGAAATTTAGACCAGAATAGTTTGCCTGAGATAATTTAACACAATTGTAGACAAAGCCTTTTCAGCAGGCTTCGTGTCAAAGTGGTGATTGTTTTACTTTAGCATTTGTGCTGCAGCAACTCCCAGTGTGTTGTTTCTTCCCCAGAAATTTGGCCCCGACGGGTGCCAAGTCCCAGTCTCTGAGATGGATGGATGTTGCTCTTCCTCCCTGGCTGGCGTCAGCTCCTCGCAGCAGGAGTTCCCCCCACACTCCCAGGTGTATGTGGGGTGTGACAACGCAGCTGTCTCCCTGATACGTCCAAATAATGAGCTTATCTTCAGCCTTCCTCCTGGGCTCTCCCAGCACCCTYCCGCCACCACCGACGACTCCTCAGCCAGAGCTTACTCCGTGCTGCCCTTTCTGGAAGACACTCGCTGCCTTCTGCCCATCTGGGATTGCCTCTGTATTTGCATCTTTTAATCAGTCCGGATAAATGTTGTCAGTGCAAGGTTGCTACTGCTCACAATCTCTAAATCTTTTAACATGTGCCACATGTTCCTGCAATACGGCTGGCTCACTCTGCATTASCATAAAAAAGACACACTGCAAAGCCATCCAACTGCTTTTAAAATCAGAAGGAATCTTTCCACTGAGTTTTATAAGAGCTGAATTGAGGCCTTGTGACCCTGCTACAGCAAAGTATTTACACACATGCCAAACTCTTAAGTATGTGAAGACGTCCCATGAATTCAATAGGCTTCTCAGATGCTTAAGCACTTCAGTCAACGCCTTAATGTTTTTTTTAGGTTRCTGTAATCGTGCCCCTGTTGTACAAAATAAAATCCATGGGAGAATTCCCCTTGGTCCAGTGAAAGAAGTAATAGGCCTTTATATTATGTATAGATGTACATATATAATGTGCCTGTTTACATATGTATGCACACACATGTACATACATATATTAGCATCTCTTCCGCTATTCGTATTCCTGGAAGCAAAGCTTTTACCTCATTTTTATGATTAACTGTGAAATCCAGTGTTGGAATCCACATTCTTTACTCTGGAAAAAACTTCCTTTTAAATGCCCTTGTCCCGGTACTGATGGATGCTCTCCACCCTGGGACATTCTCACACAATAGACAGATAAAAAGCCTGAAGAACCTKAGAGGTAGAGATATTGGCCTTGGAAAGATACAATAAGAAATAATGACATTTGGGGAACATACTCAAAGGTTTACCTCAGAGACCATCAAAAGGAGGAATCATTTCCTTTCCTGCTTTAGGGCAATGATTATTTAGATTAAAATGTAAAAGGTGCAGTGGAAATAAACGTTCTTGTTGTTGTCTATAGAACCTTCAAATAAATCTGCATCTTATAATGGCATTCAGGAGAAGTTTTAGGTCTTCTCCCTTTATTCCCTTTCCCTCCTTTATCTCTTTTTTTAAACTGTAATATGCAGGCTTTAGCCTAAAAATTCCCTACTGAAATTGAGTGAATTTGTGCATATATATGCTGCGCAGCTGCAATCACATGTGACTCAGACAGGGGCAACGCAGCATTTCAGCTGCAAAGTCTCCAAAAACGAAATGAGAACAATGAGAGTTTACCTTGGGGTAAGGGCTGGCGTATTAACACCAGAAGACATATKAACACCAGTATGTGCCCAATTCTTCAATCTCTGAAGGAAAAGACTTAATTGCTGCATTGCCTCACTGAAGAACAGATTCCTCCAGATTCACTGTAACTCACTTACAGCAGTATAGAAATAGATGGTTAGGTAGATATAGTTTTCTACTTAACTAGCAAGATGTTTCTGCTCTATTTTTATTTGATTCTCCACAATACGTAAATAAAATAAAATTGATAACACCTGTGAACATCACTGTCCTTCCTCTTCTCTGAAATACCCCATAACCTTCCATAACTTGCTTTATTGCTATTAAGCCTCAYGCCAGGCTATCTTAAAATTTCTAGACCAACAGGAAATATTGTCTGGATTACAAACACTTGGGTTTTTACAACAGACAGCAGGCAGGTAGAGCAACAAACACTCAACTTAAAAAGATTATGACAACTGTTGGGCTTTGAGGGGCTTTTTTTGAGTCTTCTCTCTCCTTCAAGTGCAAAACACCTGGGAAGGCAGCCAGCCAGCACAGGCGGGCCCTGGAAGCTTAAAATCTGCAGAGAAGAGCACCAATTTATCCTGCCAGATCCTCTGTTCCAAACCCTCCAGGGGCTTACTTCCCATGCAAGTGGTCTGTGGATAATGCCAATGTCATGAAGAGCAGCTGTGACTTGTGTCAGGACCTGAGAGAGTTTCATCAGTGGCAAAGCCACTTCTGTACCCTCAGCAGTTGGAAAGGTACTCACCACAACAGTCCAAGAGCTAGCCCAGTATCTTGTCTGTGCTGTGCCATTTCTCATCAAGGACTAAAGAAGTGGAAGGATAYTTCCAGAAGGCAGCTGGCAGAGGCAGAGGCTGGTAGGGGGAGACTCCTGTGGCTGGTGAGGTCTTGTGGTATGGGTCAATGGGCATACTGCACTACAGCACGCTATTCGCAGCTGTGGCTATGAAATATGGAGGTAGAGTCCTGGACTATGACTTCTTAAGAGATAATTATCATTTTTTTCTGTTTTCTCCATTTAAAGTCTCTGAAATGAGAGGGCTGTGGTCAGTGTTTTGCATGCCCTGGCTCTGGCAAGAAGACATGTTTGATGGTGATAAGCTTTGTGRATAGAGGTAGAGGACTGAACAGGATAGAGGAAGGCAAATTTGTTGCAGTTTCACTCATACGGACCATTGGGAACAGTCCCTATAGTGTACTGTCACCTCAACCATGTTTAGGTGCTGTCTAGTAGAGAGGTGGTTGGAGCAGAGCCAGAAAGCAAATTAACAGATATCTGTATATAATGACCTAGGGTCTAGTTCTTGAGCTCATTCCCTGGCTCTTTCTGGACATACCCATTTAGCCTAGCCTCCCTCCACTGAAAAAAAAAAGGTATTTTCCTTAGCACTGTTAATTCCYATGCCTGTACATACCAGATCAAACTTAAATTGTGGAATAGATGTGGAAATGTACTGGATCTACAGTCTGCATTCTGGGTGAGGTCAAAATTTATAATGTTAATGGTCCCATTTCTTCCTCAAACTTATTAATTCCTCCATAAGAGATCACAGGGAGCCCTGTATGAACACACTTACACACATAAACTGTCCTTCCTGTTGTCAATACTTTCTCACTTTTCAGTTAGGTACAGGAGAATCGACAGCAACAAATCAAGTCCATCCTACACAGTTGCATACATCCACCTCTAAACCTGAACATGGATCTAAACACTAAAAAAAGGTCAATTTGAGTCCAAGCTCAATATATAGTTGGAGCTATACAAGCTTCCCGGGTCTATGTCTGAACCTCATGTAGTTGCAGTACGTCAGACGCAAGCATGCATGAGACATGAAGAGCAGAGAGTTATCACTAAGAAGTCATTAGATTATGCTCTCTACTGTAACTTCTGAGCAAGATAATATCAGCTGATGTACAAGCACAAGCAGTGTATACCAGGGTAAAGGCAAATCCAACACTGAGAACAATTTAGGCTAACCTGTGCTTCTTTGTCCTCAGCTCACTTGGAACACAGACAGGTTCAGTTATAGCTGATGTTGAGATTGATGAAGTAGCACCCTCATGGCTTCAGTCTTCATCTCCCAGCTGAAAAGCTGTATCTGGGAAGCCTGTGCTAGTCAGGCTTTGTGAATAACATATCAAAGGTGGATACATTCCAGGCATTTGTCTTGCCTTGATTTCAGGATCCAGTCTTCTGTGTGTGATCCTGCAGCCATATCCCAGTTTTCAGCAGTTTTTTCAAAACCCACCAGTTACCATTTGTCCCTCCAAAAAGCATTTGAGCTTTGCATATTAGCCCCTTCATATGCTCTGAGAAAGGTTGAATACTTGATTACACTAATCTGATTTAGTTACATGGTTCTCACAAATGCTGTCATTTCTTACTGTCTGTGCAATTTCTGTTTATCTAATGATTTTCGGTGTATGCTTCTAAGAGACTCAGGGGCTGTACAGCCAGGATCCATAAAACATGATCCAGAAAAGCTAGTCTATTTTCAGCAAGCTTAAATCAGTCATGCAGAGATCCACTAGAGATTTCTAGTGGTTAGCAAATGAAAAAAGTTGAAAGAAGTTATTTTCTGTGTCGAAATTATTCATTTCACTTGATAATTGTCACAGACTGATGCTATATTTAACTCTCCACGTTCAGTACCATGTTAATCCTTGTTTTTCTAGTCTTTTTCATACCAAACATCTAGACATTCTTTCTGCCATCAGCCTGAAACAAGAGATCACATCTCTAAAATGTCCTATTTTTATTGGCAAGTTTGGAAAATAGATCAAAACCTGAAGCCATGGACTTATTTCTTCTAAACAAAAGATTATCACAGAATGTTGAGATTATTTTTCATGCCCCTCTTCTTTCTTACTTGCATACTACCTCCCACACCCGCCTCCTGGCAAGCCAACAAGCTCTGAGAGCAGTCAATCCCCACTTCCGTGACTCAATCTCAGAGCATTAAAGCCTTAAGATTGGCAGGCATCCAGGATGAAGAAATTTTAACAAATCTCCCACAAAGAGCACTCTAATCATAGCAAGCACTGAAGCCTTGAACATAATACTTCCTCCATATATAAGATTCCCAATTTGCTTAATGGCTTCCTCTCAAACTTTGCAGTATGATATTGCAAATGTTCTTTTAAAAATCCCAAGTCCTCCCCCAACACATAACCAGCATGTACAGCACATAAAGAAAAAAATATAATTTACTATTCACTTCTGGCTTCTGCTGAGAAGTCCTCTTCCAAGACATCATTTATTGGAAAATAAAAGAGAAATACCATCTTCAAGTTCTCTTTCAGAGATGCCTCATCTTGTAATTCCCATTGCAACAACAGAGGCACACACTTGCAAGAAACATTGTTTATCTCTTTTTGGATGACCTCATTGAAGGTTATTTGGAAGAAGATGGAAATCAAACTGATTTATTAGCTGGAGTCTGTGAATTTCACGAAGAAATTCAAACAGTAGATTTTATAACTACAGCTAAAGAGCCTCCATTCTGTAAGTTGTAAGTCATTTCCATGAGTACGCGTTCATTTGTCTGCACCACACCATGCACTCAACCCTCCTGCTTTCTTTTACGATATGAGCCGACACTGCTTCCTGACAGCTACATTCAGAGCAAGGATATTTACAAATAAATGCAATTGCACCCATTTTTGTTCATACCTAAAAGGTGTGAACAACACCCAGCTAAACCCAGTTTTATATATAATTAGGCTATAGTAGAACTGTAGAAAGGACYCTGGATATTGCTTATCTGAGGCCTATAAGTTCATCTCGATGAATAATTACAATTTAGTTACCCAGGGAAAGATATATTATAGAAGCTATTCTCCTTATTCATTGCTGTAGTTATGCCTGCCACTTTACAGACAAAATGTATGTAAGCGTAGAGCTACATTAAACAGCAGGTTCAGAAGACTTTTCAACAGATATAAGTAATGCTTTTTTCCTAAAAGTTCTTCTGTCTACATTACTGAAACTCATAAATTGTTATCTGATCATTGTGGGCATTATTTGTTCTTTGAACATTGTTCTTTAGCAGAAATCTATCATACACTAAAAGAAAAGGCTGTGAACAAGCATTTTGTGATAGAGTGTGCTTAGTTCTCTGGAAAAGGCAGACTACTGAAGGTAGAAGTGTCAGAAGAAATACAAAGGTCCAAGAAGAAAGCAAGGCATTACAAACTCTGTAACTTATGCAGCGTACTACACAATACAAATTACTGCAAATGAGTAGAGTTCTCCCTCTCCTAAGGCGAATAACAAAGCACACAACAACCCTACATAGTTTTTTTTAAGGAAACAAGGACTATGGGCCAGCTCTGGAGGAGGATGAGGAAATTCAAACCCTTTCAGTAAGGAGGACTAAACATCTGCTCATCCAAAGCATGTGAAGTAGGGAGCACCTGCTATGTCAGCCAGTATTAATGGAGAGAGAAAAATCTATGCCTCAGTTACTTGTTTGCTATAAAATGTCATAGTTGCATTTATTTCATCTGCTTATTTACATTTACAGAAGGTCTCTTCCACATTCCCCAGCTCAGGCAAACAGATTCACSTCACAGCACCCCCTTGCTACACTTGTACTGCAGTCTCAGACTGAACATGAGCTACTGCAACTCACCTTTGAGCTGACTAAGCTTTAGAGTGAAACTAAAGTCAATATAGCTCTTTATCTTATATTGTTCTTCGCATTTCTACAATTTTCTCATGCTAAATATCTGCTTTTCTTGTACCGTTTTCTTACATCAGTGAACAAAAATGTCTTTTTAAATTTTTACCTTTTTTAAGCATGGAAAAAGTAGTGTCTAAAACACTTCGTGCAGACGTCTCCCTGAAATCTGGCACAGTCATTAAAAAAGGATACAATGCACAATTCAGTAAATGTGGGAAGAAAAAGTTTTGGTGAGTCTTGAGTCATCACTCATAAAATTAATGAATGAGATGTCCAAAACCCACCATTTCCAAGTTCAAAACTGATGAGCAAATCTTTCCCTTAAATGGTTCTGACTGGTTGCCAGTGGCCAATTCCCCACATCCTAGACAACAGACATAACTTCAAGATACAAATAACCCTCTTGGTAGAATTGGCATACATACCTCTAGTCAGGGAATAACATTTGACCATGACCACTGAGGAATTAATTTTTTCCTTTCATTTAAAAATGAATGGTGTTCTAATTTGAACACAAAATCATTGCTTTTTAAAACCTACCCTCCAGCTTAAATCTAAATATTTTCTGATAAACACATGCTCTTAGGAAGCAAGGCATGGGACTGGGGAAGATGAAGGAACAATTAAAGAGCTAAGGAAAATTAAGCCCCTTGGTTATACTAATAAAAGAATGATAGTGAACATCTCCCCCACCCAGCCTTAATAGCAATCTTTCATAAATTTGCCATTAAAATCAAATGAAACCTTGAGCATTGCCATTTTAATGAAATTCTTTACAGCTGCATTTCTCTCAGCCCAGTGTTAGTATTAAATATTTAGTGAGTTTCTTYTAGAAGTTAATTCAATAGTGCTTGCCATTATGTAGCTACTATCTCATTTTCATTTAACCGCTGAGACATTATGATCTTCCAGAATGAGACTGTTTCAAAAACTATAGAGATTATTTGCTAAAGTTTAATAATACTCACTTGGCCATGAGCATTAATTTCAATGAATAGTCAATACTTTCTACATTGCAATATCCTGACATTAAGTAGCCAGCTATTCATTTGCAAGGCACCATAATTTTTTTATTAAGCATCTTTTGCTGGTTTATGTCCCCCTTTCAAAGTAACATGATTTATGAGCATCTAAGTATGATTTATTCATAGCATTTAAAATAAAACATATTTCAAAATTGGTCAGATCATTCTTGAGTTACACGTCTTCTGGAAATAATTTAATATGACTAGTTCAATAAAGGGTTGAAAGATTAAAAAAAAAAAACCTCACTGGTTGATTTAAGAGACTTTTTGTGGCAGTTATATTCAGAAATGTTGCAAGATTGACTTTTCTCTTAAGCAGTTCCTTCCAACAATATCTGTGGGAATGGGGAATTAGGTTTCTTTTTGTATCCTGGCTATATACACAGATTTTGAGATGTTTTTCTTTATCAAATAAGTTAAAAGAGCACATACAGAAATATTAGATTTTTCATTGTAATTTTTTTCTGTTAACCACCTGCATGGTCCCCTCAATATAGTATTAGATTGCCACTCGGCCAAATGCAGCCCTTCAGAAGCAAATAAATCTCATCTCAGTTACGTGAGATGGATCTTGCTCTCATTTCACAGCATCTCACTTTTGGAAGCCTGGTTCCTGGTGTGAAAAAGAGTCATAGACTAGTTTAGGATGGTAGGGACTTCTGGAGGTGATCTGACCACACCTCCAGACTATCAAGGTCCTGCTACATGTTAGCTTTGACCTGCAGCCTTTAAACCACTGCTCCCAGTTTGGTGTCATCTGTGAACTTTCTGAGCTTGAAGTCCCATTGCCCAGGTCATTGATGAGGAATGCTAAGCAGTATCAGCCTCAGGTATAACCCCTCAGGAAAGTCACTAGTACCCAGCAACCAGCTGGATTTCAAACCACTAATCACAACCCTTTGAGTGCAGTGGTCCAGCCAATTTTTACTGACCTTGTAGTCCACACGTAGACCATATCTCCCTGGCTGAACTGCAAGGATACTATGGAGACTGTGTTGACTGTGTTGTTAGAGTCAATGGAAATGACATCCACTGCTCTCCCCCCATCTCATCAAAGAACACAATAAGGTCAACCAGTCACAGTTTTCCCTTGACGAATCTGTGCTGGCTGTTCCCTCTCACCGTCTTGTCCTTCATGTGCCTGGATGTGACTTCTGGGAGGATGTGCTCCACAATCTCCCAGAGACTGAGGTGAGGCCTGTAGTTCCCTGAGTTTTCCTTTTTTTTTTTGAAGATAAGTGTGACACTTGACTTTTTGAATCTCCCCCAATTGCTACGACCTTTCAAAGAGGACAGTTAGCTCCCTCAGAACTCTCCATGGGTTTGTATATGTCTAGTTTCCTTATTTGGTCTTGAATTTGATCATTCTGTACTGTAGACAGTACCTCTTTCCCATAAAATTTGCACAGAGATGTTGGAGGCCTGAAAACAGACCTTGCCAGGAAAAAGCAAGGGAAAGACAACACTGAGCACATCAGCATTTTTCAAGCCCTTTTTCATTAGATTGTCTTTCCATTCAATAGGGACGCCACATTTTGTCAGTCTTTCATTTTGCTGCCAACATACCTGTAGAAGCACTCCTTGTTACCTGTTACATCCTTCTCCATTTTCAATGACAGATGAGCTTTAGCTTCTCTAATTCCATCCCCACACATGTGGCTGAGGTTTCCATATTCTTTCTTTGTTAGCCCATCCCTGTTTCCACCCCCTGTGCTCTTCCTTTTTGCATTTGATCCCAGCCAAGAGTTCCCCAGTCATCCAGCCCGGTCTCCTGTTATTCCTGCCCATTTTCTCAAAGATTGGGATGAATCATTCTTGTGCTTTGAGGAGATTGCCCTTGACGAACAACAAACTTTCCTTCCCTCTAAAGGATGAGCTCCTCTACTCTTCAGGACAGCCTGCCACATGATCCTGCTTGCTAGTTCCCTGAACAAGAACAAGTGTGTTCTCCTGAAGTCCATGTTCTGGTCTCTGGTACTTGCTTGCCTTGTTTCCTGCAGGATATTAATCACCACTATCTCATGGTCCTTGTAGCCAAGGCTGCCACTGACTACCCCATTCCCAACTAGTTATTCCCTGTTCATAAGCAGCATGTCCAGCAGAGTCCTTCCCCTTACTGGTTCATCCAATGTTTGCAGCAAAAATTGTCCCAAAGACACTCCAGAAGTCCCCTGGATTACTTGCCTTCCACGCTCCTGCCCTTCCAGCAGATATTGGAGTGACTCATGAATCACCAGGACTTTTGTTTCTTTCATGAGGTGTCTTTTGATTATCTGAAATAGGCTTTATCCACCTCCTCTTCCTCACTGGGTGGTCTGTAGCAGTTTCCGACCACAATGATGTGGTGGTTGGAAGCCATCTGGGGCTCAGCGACCATGACATGATAGAATTCTCAATTCTTGGTGAAGTAAGGAGGGSGGTCAGCAAAACCACTACCATGGACTTCCGGAGGGCGGACTTTGGCCTGTTCAGGATGCTGATTGAGAGAGTCCCTTGGGAGGCAGTCCTGAAAGGCAAAGGGGTCCAGGAAGGCTGGACGTTCTTCAAGGAGGAAGTCTTAAAGGCGCAGGAGCAGGCTGTCCCCATGTGCCGTAAGAGGAGCTGGCGGTGAAGACGACCAGCCTGGCTGAACAGGGAGCTTTTGCTGGGACTCAGGGAAAAAAGGAGAGTCTACCACTGTTGGAAGAAGGGGCGGGCAATTCAGGAAGAGTACAGGGATCTCGTTAGGTCATGCAGAGAGGAAATTAGAAAGCCAAAAGCCCAGCTGGAACTCAATCTGGCCACTGTCATCAGGGACAACAAAAAATGTTTTTACAAATATGTTAACAACAAAAAGAGGGCCAAGGAGAATCTCCCTCCCTTATTGGATGTGGGGGGGAACATTGTCACTGAGGATGAGGAAAAGGCTGAGATATTTAATGCCTTCTTTGCCTCAGTCTTTAATATTCAGACCGGTTATCCTCAGGGTATTCACCCCCCTGAGCTGGAAGACAGGGACGGGGAGCAGAATAAATGCCCCATAATCGAAGAGGAAGAAGTTAATGACCTGCTATGCCACCTGGACACTTACAAGTCTATGGGGCTGGATGGGATCCACCCAAGAGTACTGAGGGAGCTGGCGGAGGAGCTTGCCAAGCCACTCTCCATCATTTATCACCGTTCCTGGTTAACGAGGGAGGTCCCGGACGACTGGAGGCTTGYCAATGTGATGCCCATCTACAAGAAGGGCCGGAAGGAGGATCCGGGGAAATACAGGCCTGTCAGCCTGACCTCGGTACCAGGGAAGATCATGGAGCAGTTCATCTTGGGGGCGCTCATGAGGCAGGTGCAGGACAACCCGGGGGATCGGACCCAGCCAGCACGGGTTCGTGAAAGGCAGGTCCTGCTTGACCAATCTGATCTCCTTCTACGACCAGGTGACCCGCCTAGTGGATGAGGGGAAGGCTGTGGATGTGGTTTACCTGGACTTTAGTAAAGCCTTTGACACTGTCTCCCACAGCATTCTCCTGGAGAAGCTGGCGGCTCATGGCTTGGACGGGTGTACTCTTCGCTGGGTGAAAAACTGGCTGGACGGCCGAGCCCAGAGAGTTGTGGTGAACAGAGTTAAATCCAGTTGGTGGCCGGTCACGAGCGGTGTTCCCCAGGGCTCAGTTTTGGGTCTGGTCTTGTTTAACATCTTTATCAATGATCTGGATGAGGGGATTGAGTGCACCTTCGGTAAGTTTGCAGACAACACCAAGCTGGGCAAGAATGTTGATCTGCCTGAGGGTAGGAAGGCTCTGCAGAGGGATCTGGACAGGCTGGATCGATGGGCTGAGGCCAATTGGATGAGGTTCAACAAGACCAAGTGCCAGGTCCTGCACTTCGGTCACAACAACCCCAGGCAACGCTACAGGCTTGGGGAAGAGTGGCTGGAAAGCTGCCCGGCAGAAAAGGACCTGGGGGTGCTGGTCGACAGCCGGCTGAACATGAGCTGGCAGTGTGTCCAGGTGGCCAAGAAGGCCAACGGCATCCTGGCCTGTATCAGGAATAGTGTGACCAGCAGGAGTAGGGAGGTGATCGTGCCCCTGTACTCGGCACTGGTGAGGCCGCACCTCGAATACTGTGTTCCGTTTTGGGCCCCTCACTACAAGAAAAACATTGAGGTGCTGGAGCGTGTCCAGAGAAGGGCAAYGAAGCTGGTGAAGGGTCTGGAGAACAGGTCTTATGAGGAGCGGCTGAGGGAGCTGGGGTTGTTTAGCCTGGAGAAGARGAGGCTGAGAGGAGACCTTATYGCTCTCTACAACTACCTGAAAGGAGGCTGTAGAGAGGCGGGTGTTGGTCTCTTCTCCCAAGTAACAAGCGATAGGACGAGAGGAAATGGCCTCAAGTTGGGCCAGTGGAGGTTTAGATTGGATATTAGGAAAAATTTCTTCACCGAAAGGGTAGTCAAGCATTGGAACAGGCTGCCCAGGGAAGTGGTGGAGTCACCGACACTGGAGACATTCAAAAAACATGTGGAGGTGGTACTTCAGGACATGGTTTAGTGGGCATGGGTGTTGGGTTGACGGTTGGACTCAATGATCTTAAAGGTSTTTTCCAACCTTAATGATTCTATGATTCTATTCTATGATCCTTTTTATTGGCCTCCACTCTGATCCTGACCCGTAAGCTGAAATGGCCCTTTCCTTCTTCTCTTAAAAACCTCCCCACGTTTGAGCTGCAACTTGCACGGAGCACAACCCCACACTCATCTTCCCTGCCTGTCCCTCATAACCATCCTGTGCCCACCCACTGCAGCTTTGCAATCATGAGAACTGTCCCACCATGTCTCCGTAATCTCAGAGGTGTCAGAGATCTGTGACTGTGCACAGACTTCCAGCTTCTCCTGTTTGTTTCCCAAGCTGAGTGTGCTTGCAACAGGCCCCCAGTTGCCCTGCCTTCTCAAGTATCGTACAAGAACTTTCCAGGTTGCCATGTCCCAGGTACAATTCCCCTCTGTTTCCTGTTCCTTCACTTAGCTGTGGGTCACAGTCTCCATCCTTTAATGAACCTCCTTCAAAGCTGTCCTTGCTAGGTTAGCAAGCCTGTTGGCAAAGATGCTCTGCCCTCTCTTTGTGAGATGGATCCCATCTCTCCCCATCAATCCTCATTTCTGCAAGAGGGTCCTATGGCCAAAGCCATGTCTGTCACACCAGCCACATARCCAGGCCTTGATCTGTGGGATACATCCGTTCTACCCAAACCTTTGCTCATCATTGACAGGACTGAGAAAATCACCTTGAGTCCCAAACCCTTCATCCTAGCCCTCAGTGTTTGTATATAAAGGTGCAGGAGGACTGGGACCAAAGAGAGGCAGAATATCGACAGAAGGCCACCAGAGCCTGTGAGAAATGATGTCTTAAATCCTTCCCAATCCTGAGACTTGAGAGCTTAACCCTATAGGCTTCTTTTAAAGCATGACAGGACATTTGAGTTTTGGTTGTTTTTTTTTAACCAACAGYTCCGTGACTAGCATACTGACACAGGACATGGGAACCCTAGGTCCTAGGATGTGTTCAGCAAAAGGACTTCAAGCCCTCCTCCTTCACTGTCTGGGAGAGTCCTCTAGCAGCAGATGTACAGACTATTTGGGGGAGAAGATAATGTCATGGGTTTAGTTCTTTCTACTGGAGCTGTTCCACCTTCGTAAAGGAATTCAAGATTTAGTAGGCCAGGAATGTTACTTTCTAGCCAAACCACTTAGGGCACTCTCTGGGAAATAGGAAAACCTGGGTTCCAAACCCTGCTCCAAGAGACTGTTTATTTTTTTACATTAAGCAGTCATTTGATAAAACACATGAAGACTCCAAGGCAAAGTACAATGTATGTGTCTGTCTGCTGGTACATACACGGCAGTCAAACTGAAAACATCAGCCCTCAGGCAGAATGGTTCCAGAGACAGACACCCAAATGCTTCCTTCAGCAGATTTTGCTATTTTTTAATCTAATTTGAATAGTATGCTCCCATCCAAAAAGCCAGATTCCTCTGCACAGCTAACCCATTCACTCACTGAGTTGTTTTGTTCAGCCTGCTCTTTCTAGCAGTGACACTAACTAGAGAATCAATAGATTTTCTGGCAGGAGATGTGGAATGTACCTGTTCCCTTCAAATCACAGTATGTCTAGACTCATGTCCAAACAAACTCTTTGCTGCTAAAACCAGAAGCAAAGCATTTTTGGAAAAATATACCAAAAAAAAAAAAAAGAAAAGAAAAAAAGAGGGAAGACTAAATTTCTTTTTAGAGTTGTGAATTGCATAGGATGCGGTAAATTGTCTAGTCGGTGTTTGTCTACATGTGGTCTGAACATTTTTTATGAAGATCCTGTGTTTAAATACATATATTTTTTGAATAAAGATTAAAATCCCAAGAGTTGTGATGCCAATAGCAAATTACAGGGCGTTTTCTTCAACTACAAGATCACTAGCTTTTGCCACTGGTTTTGGGTACTGATTTACCCATAAATATGAAATAGAACAGTCACTCTACCAGAAACATMTATTGTGTTTTCAGTACAGCTGAGGACATGGTTCAAAGAAAAACACACATAGGCACACTTTCTCTGTTCCCACTACAGTAAGTGTACTTAACTTTAAAAGTATAGGGTACTTTGTCCAAGGGCGTTTTAGGAATTAAATACTTTTCTGTAGTAACAGAAGCTTCAGAACCATTCAGCATTCTTTCATTTTGATTTTGAATTTTATTCCTAAAATATTTTTTTTCTGAAATGATAATACTGAATTTTATCATTTCACACTTTTCTAGGAAAAAGAAATAACCTTTTACAGGCAAGATGCCCTTACTCATATATTGTTAGTCTCCTAAAAATGACCCCTATTATGTTGCATAGGTATTCCTGATGCCCCATTATCTTAAGTTGGGAAAGGTCATTTTTGTCTGCTTAAAGAAATACAGTCTTCCCAGAGAAGTGTAGCAAACCCAGAGTTTAAAATCTTCCTCGCATGGGTGACGTTGTTCAGGCAGCTTTAGGCAGATGCACACAATTCACAACATTCTTAGGGAATTCCTACAGTATGAGCATCACTCTTCGAACAGAATCTATCCTAAGACTATTCTTAGTATTACACCTTGCTTTACTGTCCCGTAAACTTTTAGATTTTTTTAGATATAAAGGTGTCACAGGACAGGGATACCAAACTCAAAACAAGCCAAGTCAGTATACTAGAAACAGCACAGCCATTTTAGCATGTAGGCTAATTCCCCCTTCTTTCAAACAACTCGACTTAACCACGCTAAGCTGATACCTAGTGCTTTTTAAAACTGTACTCAGTGTGGAATCTTATACAGGAACTTATTAAAACCTGGAAGGGTGAATAACATGCCTGCAATAGAAACTAAAATCATATAAATACCATGTAGGACACTGATATATTTCCCCCCCCCCCCMGATTTGTTTTGTATTAACCTCGCAATTAGCCTGCATCAACAGTAGATCTTCCTCTGGCTTGAAGCCTGCTGGTTTAGAACAGATTAACCTGACTGACTYGATTAGTCAAACTTCAACCTGCTGCCACTTCTGCTGCTCTCAGTCCACACATTGATTTGCATAGGTAGTGTGTTCTTTAGAAGTATGATTTCTTTCCTTTTTTCTTGCATCAGTAAATTCTTTTTGAGTGGAGAAAATGTTCCAAGCTTATGGAATAATACTAGTAACCGCCACAGGGATACAAACTCCCACTAATCCTAGCATTAATGCAGTCCCAAGTTGCTCAGCAAGGTACTTCTGTATGTGGTTCAGACACTCTCTCATGCTATGAATATTTTTCATAGATAAACAACAAAAGAGAAGCATCTCCTTACTTTCTCCCCAAACTTATCAAGGAGTGAAATTTTCTCTTTAAGGCCTTCTCCATCCAACTTTTCGGATGTTCTTTGGGACTCTTTTATGACCTAGCTAAGAGTAAATGAATTCCCTCAGGAGACTGAGCATTTCTGCAAAAGGCAGTGGCTGACACTAATGTGACTCAGAATAGCCCTACCCCACCACTTTCAGTCCACTCCTCTGCTGCACACATGCAGTAGTCTGTGCTTAGGAAAAGCATGGCGATAGGAGAACAAAATGCACTTAGATGGAAACAGCAGCCACAACAAGTTGAGGCAAAAACACTCATCAGAGGAAATTTCTTGGAAGACACGTAAAAAGCACTCACAGATCGCAGGCGCTGGGAATGCTGTGTCAGACACAGCAGTTGTGGAGAGCACACTCTCACTTCAGAGGAACAGAGGAAAGTAGAGGCAGCCCAGGCACCTATGGGAAGCCAGTGCCAGAACACCTGGGAGGCAAACTGGAAGGCTTTCATTATGAAGAGTGTAGTTTTGAACCACCACTGAATTAAACTGGGAACTCCCAGAAACATGAGTTTGGAAATGGAGCTCATTTACAATCTGTGTGTGCCCTCCTACAGATCTTGCTCCCTCTCCTTGTATAGGTTCACCTTCATGTCTCAAATCTCTCCACACATTAGAACATAAATAATGAAAGTGAATGGATAATGAACCCAAGTGGATGATACATTCAGACCAGCTATAAAACTGAAGTGAAAAATCAGTCCAAGGAAGACAGCACAGCAGGTCATGAGAAAATAGTTCTCTCTGCCTGCTACCAAGACCCAAGTATTAGCAAAGCAAATACTCTGATATATGAAAATAACTAACTCTGAKATAAACACAAGTAACACTGCACAGTGAATTCCTAATGATTAGCTGCATGTATCTCTGAATATCCTGAACGACACCAGGCTGTATGTCTAAGCATTATACCCTCAAGACCAGTTGCAGGATATGGGAGAAGAAATATAGAACTAAGGATAACTAATGGAAAGTTTATCCTTGAGAAACATATTAACATTTTTCAGTGTTAATTAACCTGTAGCAAATATGTACCACGCTCACCACTGTCAACTGCAAGAAAGGTGTCAACACCTTCCGATCATAAGTATTTGTCCCTATTTACCTAAATACATAACTAACCCTAAAAAATCGTTAGTATTGACTATAGTGTCATGATAGATCCAGTGTATGGAGTCAGGGAGTTCTGCCTGAACAGTGCTCAGCCCTCTTATGGTGAGCATTGCACTCAGACCTGCTGGCAGTCTTTTCAACCTCTTCAAGTATGTATTTTGTTATGGTTTCATTCAGTTTCTACTTTTACAAACAAAATATAGCTAGCAAATGGAAATTAATAGATGGAGATATATCAAATTTGTAAACTGCAAAGGTGCAGTTACAACAAGCAAGGATATTTCAACTATTAGTAAATATTTCCTTATTAAAATGGAGGAAGACAAAAGGACAGATAGAATTAAATATACAAAGCAGAGGAAATTCATTTCTGCGTTGCTGCTGCTGCTCCATTGCTACCATGACTCACTCTGCAGTGTCCTTGTTCTGCAAGGACCACAGCTGAGAATGAGCTGTCATGTTCCACGTCCTGTGCTAAACCCGTGCACRGCAAGACTAAGACACAGAGAAGAACTTAGCTATCCTTGTGTTTATTTTTGATGAGTTGTTATTTCATGCAAGTTTTTTTCAGTTGCTATGCCATTTTAGTGGGAAATTAATGATTTTTAAGTGAAAATAAAAATATTATTTTAGTGTACACGTAAGACACTCCCAATCCCATACATTATGGCTGTTGTAACATGCCAGGCTTACACCTACTGACAATGTTTGAGCCTTGCTGGACTTAGACTACATATGAAATTAGTTCATTCTCTGTTGTAGTCCACTGGACAGATATGTACTTTACAGACATTTAATACAAGAATTGGTTAAGGGCTGGACCAGAACAGATTCTTTGAATCATGAATATTGCCAACACTTACGCTTTGCTTGTCTGATTGCTGAAACAGTAAATTACCCCCTTGCTGCTATTATATCAAAGTGTATTTAACCATTATATCAAAGCATATTTAACTACTTCATTGCTGCCCGCTGTACCAAGTATATAGGACAAAATACCTACTGCATCTCTGCGGTTTTGTTGGCTTAAAGGAATGACATCGTATTCATTGCTGTGAACCTAGAAAGGCAACTGCAGTTGACAACAGCAAGTCTCTCGCACTACACTACCCTGTGTGTCATGCCATCTCCACTTCTAGGTACTCYACCAGACTGAAGCAACAGGCACTGATGGGAGGCTCTGAGAGATCTGCTTTTGAAACACAGGGAGGTTACAGAACAAAGAAGTCAAAGCAAGTGCTCCAAGGCTTGGTGAGCTATTTGTAGATTTAGGTATAAAAGGTTGTCCCAACACAAACAGTGATATAAGAAATTGAGAGGACAGCTTTGCCTTGTAGTTAGATAAACTGGATTGAGCTTTGCTGGGAAGGATTACGGGAACAAAAAGGCACACCTTCACTAGTTTCATCTTTGTTGCATGAACACAAAGAATAAGAAATGATAATATGTGCCTGCACCGCCYTGAACAGATTAAGAAAACAGAGAGGATGAATAGGGAAGGCAGCATTTTAGAGTCATTTTCCTACAAACCTGTAAAGATTAACACCTTACAAAATTGCTTTCCATAAAAGTTGAAGGATTACAAAACTATCTCCATTCATTTTTGCCTGTTCTTCATCCTCTAGACCTGACTGTCATTATGCTGACAGCTGGACTAACAAAATCAGATGCAGAACGAAAGCAAAGTTTACTTTAGAGCTGGAAGGTTACATGTTGAATATGAACTTCCAGGTGACAGTAAAGTACTCTCAAACCCATTAATGGATACAAAAGAAACAGGTAAATCACCTTTAACTATTAGTCTTAGTGGAACCATGACCATACCACAGAACATGACACTCTTGAACACATGAGTTTAGAGTATGGCTTAGAAATGAGCAGTCTTCTGCATAGGAGAGAATGCTAAATATTAGTAGCAAGGTGAGAGGTTCATCTTCTTACATAATATAGCCCTTCACTATATTTTGCATATGTTTATGCAAAAATATGTATTAGGGTGACAAAGAAAACACAGCCTTCAGCTACTTATTCTAATCTAGCCCAAGCAGAGATACATGATCAGGCACATTTGGAGCATTCCTCAGAGACATTCATCCAAACCAATGTTCAGAGCCTCTCCAGAAGGGCAATCTACCTGCCTAACAGTTAAAAAAAGTAATTTTTATTATCCAACTTAAACCCTTGTTGCAAATTAAGTCAAATGTCTTCTTATCCTTCCCCAGCAGCTATGGAAAACAACCCATCACACTTAAATTGCACCATCAATAGCTGCTTCCTGCTTCCAAACAGAAAGTCCATGCCAGTCCCCTAAAGAAACCTGATTCATTTATTTTTCTTAATATGACATTCCCTAAATTGTGTTTTTCATTTTTGCTGTTATCCAAATTGTGTCTCCATTTCTAAGAGCTCAGTGGGCAAAAGTCTCCCAGATGAGACTTTGACACTTCCAAGTAGAAGAGAATAATATTCTCGTTGGGCTGACACTAAAATAAGGGTTGCCTTTTTTTTGCAACAGCATCGGTTACTCAGCTCCAGATTTTTTTGAACCATTCTGTATTTTTGCATCAAATTTCTTCATGTAGAGCTTAGCACAGTATACATCTCACATTTAAACTTCATCTTGCTGATTTCCCATTACCATCCAAACTGGTTGCATCCTTCAGTAGGAGTGTGACGTAACATATAGGTGTTGTGTGCCATCACTGATGACAATATAACTGCAGCAATACTAGCAATTTTTCTTTCCTTGGATTTCTAGCAAAGTCAGCACCCTCAGTTTTAAAAACTACACCTAGCCTACCTTTGAAATGGGAAGACCAAATACATACCAAAGAAGGACAACAGCAAAGGATTGAATATTAAATAATAAGGCAGATGAAAGTCTTGCCTGGACCTTGTGGTAGAGCACAGCTTCCTACCCATTTTTGATTCTCACAGATGTATATCATTTCTGTGAAATACTTAGTTGACAACAAGGAAGAACTCTCAGCGTGTTTAACAGGTAAGAATACTACAATTAGCATTTGCTTAGGGAGCAATAGTTTTCAAAATTAAATAATAATATTCCTGGGCATGCAAGTTAGCTTTACAGCTAGATAGAGAGTGAAGTGCAGTCTGTGATATGAAGAACTTACATCACTTCTTGGCAGTAATATTTACCATCAATGAGAGCCTACAAACTATTCCTTTTTAGTATCAAGTACTGTTGAAAACATATGTATAGTGAGAACCGTCTCTTAAATAAGAACTATTTAAAAAGTTTGCCATGGCCACAACTTCCTTTCCTTCTTATGCTGAGGTAAGAGCAAGTAGGGGGTGGGGAGTGAGGAACGAGCTTGAAAATGTGATCAGGGCCAGCACAAAGTAACATAGCTTCACCAGGAACAGTCAAGCTGTTCCAACTTACTCTACTTAAAGATTTGGCCAGAAAAGAGACAGTAGATCAAATAGTAACACTTTATCAAAAACATTTGGTTTGATTCTAATCTCTGAGTAACAAACCACAAGGAAATGACAGTTGAAAGAAAAAGGTAGCTATCAGTATGAGCAAATGTATAAGTGGCAAATGATACACACAGTAAGAAATACTGGGGCAGGGGGSAGTGATTGAACAAACCAGCTTTAATCTGCAGTTTGTAGTTTTGGATAGAGATACTGCAAGCTTACGAAYTCCATGCAGTTAATTTCAGTGCCAGAACTGCTACCTTTGATTTCTTCTCACTGCCAAAACCAGGAAAGCTTCAGCAGAAACTGTGGAAAAGGTTCTTTTGGCCCTGCAGAAACCTTCAAATCACTGTAATCTGCTTCATTTTACAACACATTGATGCTCAAGGTTCAGAGAAGTCCAAAATAAACTGTTTCGGAGGCGAGAGAGAGACTGGGGGAGGGGGAGAACGGGACCAGCTGTTGATCGACATCCAGGGCAAAATGGGGGAGATAATTCAAAGAGATGCTGAAAGAGTCTTGTGTCAGAGAGAAAAAAGCAGATGGTTATATTTTCTAATATTTTAAAGAGATATTTTCTGCTTTTCCTATTGAAAGAGCACAAGGCAAAAACTGAAGTGAGAAAGAAAGAAAAAAAAACCTTAAAAGTTTCCATGAACACTGATATAGAGAAGAAATCATTTTAAATCATATTGAAACAATACATAAATTACCCCACCATCAGGAAACAAAATTAGATTTGTCTCTGCATTTCAGGGAAATCAAGCCCCCAGAGGTCAAGGAGGTTGATAAGTGGGTGGGGGAGTGAGAGAACACTTTACAAAATCATCCTCTAATTTGGAGCCGAGGTCAATGATTTAAACTTTAATGCTCATCTTGAAACCGAACACACAATAAGCATAGGTGGAACCATCCCAACTAGCAATTAACTAGAGCCAGGCAAACAAGAACTGCAGAAGTAACTACTGCTGTAAGTGAAGTAATGTTTTCAAAACATGACACCAGCCCTGCCAGTTTGCTAGCCACTGTTCACTTCTGATGGTGATAACTTGTTAAGCCACAATACTCAGCCACATGTTTAGCATCTAGCTATATCGGGAAATTGCAATTGCCACAAGTTGTCATACTGCTAGGCAGTCTCAGCTGCAGCCAAGACATTAACACACAGCTTTCCATCACTTCAGAACACAATCCTCCATGCCACGGTCAAAACAAATAAAAGATGAGCTGGCTACCACTATATGTATGAGGTYTAGTGCATCTTTACCAATGAACACACCTGAATTCAGCCTTGCAAATATGTCAGAACTTTCTTTGCAGAGCTAAATTGTCTTGTAGGAAAGGGAAAGGGGAGGGAAAAAACCCCAAGCATTCATAATGACTGCRTTTCAGGAGGTCTGACCAAACCTTCCCCACCATACAGTGAATGCCATTTCTATGTAATTATATGGTTCACTGTTCACTTTTTTTAGCCCAAATTTAATGCAGCCCACACAAACTGGTGTCATCTTATTACGATAAAATATTGACCTCAACATGCTGAATCATAAAACAGAGTTTCTAGGAAAGTTTACAGGGTGCTGTATGTTAAAGAATCCCACACCCAGTCAAGTTGCCACTATAGACATTTAGTTTCAGATTTGCAGGGAAACTGAGGGCTATATTCCAGAGTACAGAACTTACTTAGATCTTTCCTATCCCAGAGAAGAAATTTATGCCAAATACAGTGGGATTTCATCTATGTAGGCAGAAAATAGGCACAACATTAAAAATACACTTGCTGAGGGATGGAGAGCATAGTGTTTTTACAGTGAAATCCCTAAATGATCAACTTTCAGTGAAAAACAGAAAGAGGCTGAAGTGAGGCTGTGGAGTTTGGAACTAGCAGGTTCCTAAATGGGCTTATTAGAAGTGTATCACAGAACGGTTGAGGCTGGAAAGGACCTCTGGAGATCATCTCCACTTTGACTGAACACACAGTGATTTTCCAGGATGGCATTTTTTATAAACAAAATGCTTTGAGAGGGAGAACAAATTGCATCACTGTTGCCATAAAATTATGCTGAAGCTATGGCACCAGCAAGCCCCACTTCCTTCTTTCACCTCAGCTTCCTATATTCTCCCCACATCAAGAGAAAGTCTGAGACTGCATTTAGCACTTCTAAGAGTTAAAGAAGAAGCAAAAGGAGTCTGCTGCTGATTCCAAGCAGAGGTAGCATTCCTACCTCCTTTCTCTTGTCATGTCACTTTGTTTTCCATCACAAGGTAGCAATATGTATTTATCCCCTGCCTTGGCATAGTCCTTCCAAGATTCATCCACAGAATATAATGTTGCAGATTTAACTAAGAACTCTCAGAATATAATAAAAACTTTTAACTCTCAGAATATAATAAAAATACAACTGCAGACATGACAGCACTCAGGTGCCATTAACATATTTTCTAAACTGGATTAAAAAGGACGCTGATGTGAATGCAGTATGATGTTCCCTAGAAAAAAAAGTCTTCAACTCTTCATAACATCATGAATCATGCATTGAACTTTGTAACCTAAGTTATTGTTGGTTGCCTCATTTTCAATCACAGCTGCATGCAAGTAAAAGCATACATCATTTCAGGCTGCATTTAATCTCCAAACCACACAAATCAGGATCCCAAAGCTGGAAATGCTCTGGGTCAGCAGAAGAAGATGAGTATGCAGAAGACTGTGTGATGTTTAACTAAAATTTCCCAAATATAAGGGAAAAAAATAAAATAAAATAAAATAAAAAAAAAAAAGAAGAAGCATCAGCTGGCTCTTAACCTGACTGCATTGCTTCCAGACTATAACATTTTCTCACTTTATCTTTCGTAGAGTACACTCTTTGTGTTTAGAAAACATCTTGCATTTTAAAGATATACAAATTGCCTGGCTTGAGTAAGACCATGGCTCATCTTCTGTGCATGGCCAGAACAGATGAATTCCCTGATCCCATTCAGCCTCAGAAATCATGATTGGGCCACTGCTAAATGAAGAACCAACATCCTTCAGTTCTTAGTGAAAGGCATGATCACTCCAAGGTAATGGGCTATGAAAAAATTTACAAAGCAGTCAATCTGGTTAGCTATTTCCTAAAGGGAAAGAAACGAAGTTTCTCCTCCTTTGGTATGAACTATCTTTGTTCCCTTCTTGGAATTGTTACACATGTTCTACAGACTGTTTAGGAATACATGAAAAAGCACTACTGAAAACCCCAACAAAACATGAAGTTTTAAAGAAGAAAAATTGACACTGCGGGTCTTTAAGCTTTCTGCTGTCCTCTCCACAAGTCCCATTTGTGGTTGTTCTCTACCTTTGTTTTAACACTGAGCAGCAAGAGCTAGTCAGATCCACAGGCATAGAGAAACTCAATCTCACAAAGAGCTATCTTCTTTTGTAGAAAGATAGTCAGCCTCTAGACAACAAACTGGCCATGGAGTTGTCTGATAAACAGAGCAGAAATTTGAAAGAGAAGATCCTGGTTCATCAGACATCCTGATAAAGTGACCACGGTCACATCACTTGATCTGTACTATGCCTCAGTTCCTCATTTCTTACATGAAGAGAGGATTGCCACAAAGAAATCTAGTAATGATGGTGAGGAGCTCTGATGCTTCCCTGAGAAAGTCCAGATAACTATCTACTCTGTAGATTCTAGGCTGATTTTTCAGACCATTATAGAGGTCCCTCTTTGCCCTTTAGGAAAGTGTGCTACACATATCAAACCCCACTGGGGAAAGAAACTGAAGCTGATCAAAATTGCAAGATTGCTGTAGTGCCTTTTACCTCCATATGCATGGGTTTGGCCTGTATCATACTCTGGAAATCTGTGGATTTGGGTACTTGATTGCTTTCTGTTCCAAGGAGGTACCCTATCTCTACACAAACAGTGATAATTAAACGTCTAGACAAAAAAAMCATTTTCTCTCTCACATATCTACTCTATACAGAAGTTTCAGATTTTATTATAAGAAACAGCAACACGAAGCTCAAAACCTCTGAGACAATGCCCCACTCTGTCTTAAAGTCCCGTTAGTGCCTCTGCTGCTTAAAAACATTATGATAATAATAAATTTTAGATATCTGAATATACTAGGGCTTATGAAGATTCTCATAATATTTTTTGAAATGTTCCGCTCCAGGAGATAATCTCATCTTTTATAAATAAAAAGAAGAGACACTAAAATGGATGTCTCTGAAGGAAAGCTACAAAGCATGACATAGGAACACCTTAAGAATTCCAGGAAGAAAAGACAAGTAAATAGAAATGTTTGTCTACATTTTTGTAATGAAGCAAATCCAACAAATGGTTCATACTTACACACTCAATTTTAGGGACTTGATTCCTGTTTGGTTTAGGGGTTTTTCTGTTTTGTTTTCTAAATCAGGTTTGATCTCTGACTCAAGGGTTTGGTTCTTGTGACAGGAAATTATTTACCTGGCGCCATATTTATTTATCTGTTTCCATTTTTAATGACTAAATTGGGTGAAAATATTATTCACTGAAAAGCAGGAAAGAAAAAACAATTAGGAAAAGTAGTTAATTTTGAAAAACTTATTCTGTGAACTGGTAAGGATGTGACACTGCATTCATCACAGATGGCACTCTCATGATTGAATGAATGCTTTTACCTGGAGAAGATGTTCACAAGTCTGGAAAATGTTCACCAAATATTATATTCTTCATAGGTTTAGCTTTTGAGAAATGATTGCACCAGTGATCACAGACATCAGGCTCTGAAGTATGAGATCAGATTTTCCTTCCCTTTACAACCCTTCTGGTAAGTACAAAAGGTCTACTTTTGGAAGTATTTACCATTTTTCATCAGCAGAAGCAATAATAAAAAATTACCTGTTGAATTTGTACAACTGTAGCAAGAACTTAGTCCTGTTAGATTCCAATTTCAATTTTTTTTCCTTCAATTAACTGTTACTGATAATATATTATCTGAAGTTCAAGTTATGATTTTTTTTGTTCCAAACACTTTGAAAATGATACAGACTTTTGATGGATATTTGCCCTTTCAAAGCTGAATCAGGATATTAGGAATTTGTGATTCCTTTGAAAATGTCAACAAGAGGTTTAGTATATAGTACGTAGGAATGCCAGCTTACAAAGAGAGTCCTGCCTTTGGGACTTTTGGGGGATGCTGAAGCGACTATGACACCCTCAGGTAGCAGATGTGTAAATAGTTAATTCCTCTAAAATAATTCTTTGAAGGATACCAAGTTAGCTTTCCAGTCCCTCATTTTCCATAACCATGCAGTACCCCATGTGCCAAAGGCAATTCTACGCTGACAGAGTGCTATCTGGAATATCACCAAGACAAGGCTATTGTTGTTGGGCAGTTTGGTTTTCTTTTTTTCATATGCTAAGCATAAGGAATTATCAAAGGACAGTAATAAACACAGTTCACGAGTCTTACTGACATCGATCCTGAGAGACACCTCAAGCTACCCTTGCCTCACCGATATGCTCCAATTAAGTATATTTAAATGTTAACTGTGTTACAGAACAGGCTAATTGTTATTTTCAGAAATAAGACAGTCTGTTGGAGCAGTTAATAGAACTGAGCATGTCAAAAGGCATTGTCTTGTTCTTCAGTTATAAGGATGCCTTTAGCTCTTTACCATATAAGCAAAAAAATTGCATTACCAGCCTCCAACCTCCCTCCCGGAAACCTAGGCATTCTTTGTATGACACTCACAATTCAACATAGGCTTAGAGAAAAGTATCTAATAGACCCTACTGAAATGTTGTGAGAACACCAACTCTGTGACACTAGCAGAAGTCCAATTTCACTGAGCAACTAGGAAAATCAAAGCTGCTTATGAAAAGGAAGAGATAGCACAGTTCACTGACAGCTGCTAGCAAATGGAAATGCTATGAGAACTTCACCACAGTATTTTTAGAGAGTATTAAATATTTAAATAGTATTTTCAAATATTTAAAATAATGTTAATATAAATTGTATATTTTAGTGAACCCAATCCAACAGTCAATGGGAGATTAGGCATGAAAGATGAGCTATAACATCCATATGAAAGGAAGAGCCATCTCTGTGGTACACTCACTTGTCCAGCACAATCCCCAAAGCAGTGACCCTGTGGGTATTGAACGGGGTCTGATTCAGGGAGGAATATCCATTCAGGGAGAAGTTAAAAGCAGAGAACTGAGGCACCTCTGAGGACAAGTGCGATCATAATCAAACATGGATCTGATGGTTTACCACTCAAATAAGTTTTTTGAAAAAAGAAACCTATGATTAATTAATTAAGATTATTACCTTTCCAAAAACAGCAGTGGGGACTTTTACACTCATTTTTCACACATGTTTTCTGAAATGTAGAGAAAAATGTTCTTATCTTTTACACAATCTCAACCCCATTGACTACACTGGGCATCCTTTTATAATACATTATGTTAGTAGAAGGCAGTTAAGATTTCTCTAATGTGTAAATGAGCATATTTTTGTCAAATTAATTGTCAATTTACAGTACAAAACCTGATTTCCTACGTCATGTGAAGACAGTAATTTCCCACTAAACAGCATATATTTTGTCACTATTGCTCCCTTAAAAAAATTGGATCAGATCTTCCTCCCTGGTAGAGAGCAAGGAAAAAAAAGTTGTTTTTTTTCTAGAAACAATATCCAAACAATTTATAAATTCAGAGGTGATATATGAAGTACAATGTGCACTTGCTAATCCTCTGACTTCCACCAGCTTCCTATTCTGAATTAATCTCTTTGCAAAGTGTTATTGATCTTTAAAGTGCCAGTATGGAAAAATTAAAGCAATACAGAAATTTTTATGGAAGATGTGTTGCCTCTGCACCTATGAATATAACAAATATAAGAGATCCACAGGTAAAAATTATCACKTCTAGTCCACTGGAAGATATAGATGTACTGAACTGAAAGTTGTTAAGGATTTTAGCGGGTGTCGTACATTGACCCAGGCCACTGTTGATTTCAACAAGGGAATCAATAGGGAATGGAGGAGGCCAAAGTTGAAGGTTTCACGGTTATCAGCAGAGCAAATAAATGGCAGTCAGCCCACACAAAAGGGCAGTAGATATTCAGATCTCACTGTAGGTATAACAAGGTAAATTACTTTCCTAGCTTTTTTCTGGGCTAGGGTCGTGCAGCCAACTGAGAAAATGATGCTACTTGATCCAGAAGGTCAGTGAAGGAAGAACAAAATGAAACTAGCTGGGACCAAAAATCAGGGCCCTAAGGGCACCGCCAGTCCCACCTGTCCCTGCCCACCCCTGGGGCTCCCCCCACCCTGCCCATGGCCCAGGACCCCATTTCAGGCCCCCAGGACCGTTGGTCCCTGCCCCATTACACCACAGCAGGGCCAGTCCCCAGCTCCCCACAGCCCTGCCCAGCCATGGGCCCCACCAAGCCAGGCCCACCTGCGGGCCCCGGCCCCAGGGAGATGCCCAAAGGTGGGGTTGCCACAGTGCCCCCCGGCTGCCCCGCTTCTGGCTGGGGTGGTAGGACAGGACCTGGCTGCCAGGCCCTGCCCTGCCACCCCAGGAGTCACCACCGCTCCCAGCCCCGCTCTGCCCTGACATCCCCATGGCAGAGCCGTGCGTTATTCAGGTAGAAGTACAAATCTTGCAGGTGCTGGGAGAGCACTGAGGCAGCTAGTTCCCAGCTCGTTACAAAGGAGACAAAGCCATTATCCTTCGTATGCTGCTGCTTTTCTGCAGTTGGCACACTGCGTATTAAAAGCTAAACAGGTCCAGGCTGCAGACAAATGCAATGACCCATCGTTATCCGTACTCTGGAACTGTTAGCACAAACCCTGCACAATTAGGCATGCCTCCAGGCAATGTCAGGATGGGCACAGGCAAGGGATCTTTCCCAGGAAATGTTTGGGATGCAGCCATCCCGCTTGGGGAAGTGAAAGGAGGAGAAAGAGAGTTTAGCAGTTCAGTGCCATGCACTCTGTAGCCATCAGCCTCAGGGTCAGAAAATAGCTCCAGGCCTGTTTTATTTACTTGCATAGTCTGAGCCTGACTCTACAGTCAGACACTGAGGTTACATCTGTGCTAGCAAACAAAACAGACCACAAACCATTCTTTGATCCTGAAGACCACAGGTTACAATAGAGCTCTAGTCCATGCAACTAAATGTTCCTCCAGTACAAAACAGGGTGGCGACATCCATATTAMCCAGCTGGGAACAGTCTCAGGTCCAATGCCAAGCACTCCCTGGGACAACAGCTTTGGTTGGCCTGGGTCAAAACAGTCTGAGAGAGTGTGTTAACAATTAAACAATATGGGTGATCAGGATCTGTTGCTTAAGCGCTGGCCCTGTTCAATTTACTAGTTTAGGCAGAGCCTCAGAGCTGAACTGCAGGGTGAGAACTTTTTTTGGTTTCTAAACACAGGGATGTTTGAAAACCTACACATATTGTTGAGATTTTATTGCTTTTGCTTCTTCTTACTCATTGTGAAACAATATAGATTGGCATAATCCTTGGCCATAAGTGGATTGATAATGGGATGTCCAGGAAAGAATAAGAACATAAAGAATGAAAACAAACGTAAGCGGTGCTCCCTACATACTCTCTCAATCACCAGTTATTTCAGCCCCTGAATTTCCTGGGCTAGAAGTGTTTTCCATATACTTTGTAACAGTCCATAAATTTATCTTCTGTGAGTTTATATCTGATATTCTTTTGGACCCATTTAAGCTTTCACAACCAAAACATCCTTTGGCAAGGAGTTTCACAAAACTATTACCTGTTCTGTAAGAACCACCTCACTTTGTTTGCTTTGAACTCGGTTCCTCCACCTTCAGTCGATGTTTTTTTTCTTATCCTTGTTGTTGGCAGAAACAGTGAGTGGTGGATCTGTGTCCACTCTCTCCACAGCAACTGTGATCTTGGAGGCCTCTGTCATTCCTCACCCCTGCCCAAGTCATTTGTTTCATGTATTTAGCCAGTCCACATTTCTCACCTCTGTCTTTACTGTCCTTCTCCAAGTCTTTTCCAACTCTACCATGCCTTTCATGAGAAGTGAGAACCAGAACCACATGAGGTAACCAACAGGCAGGCAAACCATGGATATATACAGTGGTGTTACGATATTTTGTATTTTGATCTGTAATTCCCTTTTTGAGGACCCTTAACATATGCTTTGCTTTTTTTTTTGGACCGCTCCTGATCGTTGAGATSACATTTTCATGGAACTATTTATCACAGTACCAAAATCTAACTTTTGAGTATTAATGGTCAGCTCAGAGCCCACCAGTCTATGTGAGAAATTAGGATGATTTCCCCTGCAGATGCGCAACATTTTTAATTTATCTACATTGAATTTTATTTGTCATTTTACTGCCCAGCTTCACAAGGTCCATTTGCAATTCTTCAGAGTCAACTCTCATCCATAATACCTAATTAACATTGTATTACCAACAACTTTCTCATCCGAGTAATCATCCCTTTTCCAGAGCACTTATGAATATTTTTACAGCACAGGTCTCAAGAGAGATCCCTGCCAAACTCCACTGGTAACCCTTCAAGATCAAGGATGTATGTGTTTCTATACAAATGCTAGACAACTGAAAAAAMCAAGATGGGGGAATTCTGGCTTTGAATGGGGTTATAAGTATAATAGGTAGGAGAAAGCCAAACTGTGCAACATCATAATGCCAGAGTACAAATTGCCACGGCCCTGCCTCATCTGAGACACCAACCCTCACCCTCTGCCCTTGGACCCCAGAGCTCCAGCTAAGCTTAGGGTCTGGCCCACAGTCTTAGCCTGAACTGCATTGTAGGTAGTCTTGCAGTCAGCCTTGTCCCCTGCTATTCCAGACCGGATCTGTGTCATTGTCTTGCTCTGTCTGGTTATGACCAGGCAGTTGATGGAAGCCATCACTGTCACCAGCTCTGGGTCATAGACCAGCAGCACACTTGCTACTCTCTGACAGAAATGAGATAGGAATGTATCAGTTGTTAAAGAAGTGATGCTATATAGCATCAGTTAAACTGACGCTATAATGCAATATGAGTGAGAGAAGAGGAGAAGACAAAGTTAAATGAGGAAAATAAGGTAAACAATTTAACTGCATCCAGAAGGAACACAACAATTTGTACAGTTCCAAGTGTCTTGCCTTAATAGGAAGTTTGGTATTACCAGCCAGGGGGGTGGTGATGTGACTTTAACTTGCTTAGACAGAGATCAGAGAAGCTGCCAGAGAAGAACAGATAATAAAAGTGTGAGAATTAAATTATACCCATGTAAACTAAAGGAATGTGATAGTGAGAAATTATATAGAGATACAAGTTTTAAATATCATGAATGACCACTTGTTAAACTTGCTAGTCAGAAAACCCACAAGTAAAGAAGCAATTTAGCTTAGTCTTGAGCGGACGAGATGTGGTTTGCAACGTTACTTTTGAAGAGTTGCTCTGTAATTATGACTACTATATATTCAAATTTAGTATTTGCAAGAATGAAGTAGATTTAATTTAAAAAAAGACAACATAAAAATGAAGAAGATATTGTTAAAAACAAATTAAAAGGAACACATAGAAGAATAAAATTCTTGCAGGCAGACTTGAGATTATTTGAAGACAACTAAACTGGAGTCTCACTGTAAGTAATACCTTCTAATCAAAGAGAAACAAAAAAAGACCCACCAAAGTCAGAACCACTGAACAACAACAAAGGAAGGCATTTAAAGTTAGAAAGACTTCCTTCAAAAAGCAGAAGTCTTATCTGAAGAAGGGAAACCAAAAAGGGTATAAATTCAGATAAATCAAATGTAAAACCATTAAAGGGAGATGAAAACAGATTTTGAAGATTAACTTGGGTAAATAAGATCTTCTGTGCTCCCTGGCAGAAAATTTGTACAGTCTGCAGAGGTAACAGAACTACAAAAAGTTAAAGTCATCATAAAAAAGTTAGATGAATTCTCTTTATCCATGTTCACTTAAGAAGACCTTCGAGAGATTCACAGCCACTTTCTTTAAAGGGACAAGTTTGAGGAACCACCAAAAGGTCAGCAGGGGACATTTAGGAACAGGCTGATAAAACAAATGCTAAGGAATCACTTGGGCTTCATTGAATTTAACACCGAGTGGTATAGTAATCAAACTGTGAGACCACTGAATTGCTGCTGTAGTGGTAATCTACTGACTAATTCTTCCTCAGGAATGCAGAGTAGCAAGTGAAAAGCCCCTTTTTAAAAGGGAATTGAGAGAAGGTGCAATTAACCTACATCAGAAAGTCTGACTTCTGTGCAGGTGAAGCTATGAGAAATTTTAGATCTGCTCAACACTTGATGTCCTGGTTATACTGGAGCAGCTTTTGCAGTAGAAAGTCAAGGCTCACATACATATGTGGGAGGGTCAGCAGGTATAATGACAATGACAGTGTGATTCAAAGAATTACATGAATTTCCAGACATCTTGTGACAAGGCACCTCTCCATCGAATTGTAAGAAACTAACCAGTCATGATATAAGAAAGAAAAGTTTATTGTATATTCATAATTAGTTAAAAGCAGAAACTAAAATGGGCATAAATAGAAATTACCTCAGGAATTCAACAGGTTTCTGAATGAAAACTGTTCAGTATATTCACATATGAACTGCTGAATGGGATAAGTGATGAATTTACAGATGATATAAAATTATCCAGGATAGTAAAAATGAAAGCCATCTTTACATAAGAGTTACACGACGTAACATGACTTTTTATACTCTTTCTAAGCATCCATTCCTGGCCACTGAGACAGAAATCTGGAGTGAAGACACCTTTGGTCTTCTTGTCATAAGGACTGCACTGCTGTCCCAAAAAGGCTATCACAAAGACAAAAACACACAAGCGTATGAGCTAAAGTGTATAGCAATATTTCAGGCAGGGAATAGTGAAAAGAGCTGATCCTTCTTTCTCCAATTTAACCTCTGCTCAACCAGCTTTTATGCAGAATTTACTGTCATGATTTCAAAGCATTTCTTCTAGGATCTGCTATATTGAGCACCCATGACAGTTACAGAACATGTTTCTGCTTTAACAGTTTGCTCCTTTGTGACCAAGATCAATATAGAAATATTTTTAAATTACAGAAATTTAACACATTCAGTCTTCATTTTCCAGCTTCCAAATTACTTGCAACTGCCAAGCTTTGCCACAAGGATGGGAATTCTAGACACTCGGCCTTCCCAGCGCCTTCACCCTAGAGCAGCTCTAAAAACACCTTCTGAAATAATAATTAAGTGATTAAACCAAAATCAGATTGTATTCTTGCAAAAACTGATAACTCGTTACTACTGCAGATACTGAAAATCTCCCATAACAGTCAGACAGTCAAAATAAGATGTAAGAAGTTTGTTTAGTGTAAAGATACTGATTTCCTTCCTTTTTGTTTTGCGGTTTCAACCTCAGCAGCAGATGACAGATGCTCACAATTTCTCACTAAAAGCATAAAAGAGATCAAGACTTAAGTCAGTGTTCTATAAATACTCAAGACAATGACATTTCCATTTTCATGGTAAGCAAACCAAAAGGTCAAGGCTGAATGCTCATTTTCATCTCTCAGAAGCATCTGTTCTTGTCAGTGGTATTTCCCAGCAGCTGTGTTTCTGTCTATAACGTGCATTGCTGTGTAACAACAGTTACATGGTGGAACATAGGTCCAGTTTTAGGCTTTGCAGGACAAATGTGTTTCACATCAGCCTTGCTGGTTACTGGAATTCACATCATGCAACCAAACGTTATAAATATGAAGGAAATACAGAAAAAGTGCAGATCCACATCTGTAGTTGAAAATACTTACATAAGCGCTATACAGAATAACCAAATGGAAGTGTTCTGCTGTCGCTGATAACAGTGTCCTCAGTGCATTATATTTTGTAGGATCACAATGAAGTGGTCCTCTTCCCAATGCTTTCTCCTGCTGTCCCCACAGAGGTCTCAAGAAGCAAGAGAGTTGTGCAGAGGGAAAAGGACAAGAGGTTGAAAATGTGTAATCTTTGCATTATTTCTAGTCTTCAAAACCACCAGTGAGAGCAACACCACCCAGGTGATAAGCAGAGAAGAGAGAAACATTCAGTGGTATGGGTGGCTGTGGCATTTCTTCACTGTATGAAGAAATGACCATGATCAGAGCTTTTGAATAGACAAAGTGCCCTGAATGCACTTTCAGACCCATCTTTCACTTCCAATGAAATATAGTTGGGCTGTCATTCGTACCAAATAAGTGTTGCTGGCTTAAATTCACCTCCACTCACATTTAAGAAGATATCTTCATCTTGTGGCCTGTGTCCAAATACCCAATATTAAATCTCCAGGTGTCACTTTTAACTGATAGCCTGCAATTAGTGTTTGATGGCCCATCAATGCATTATGCAGTTCCTCCCTCTGAAAGAGTTTCTCTTTCTTTAAATTGCCAGGATTGAAAGAATTATGTTCTAATCCCCTGACTTCATCCAGTTCATTTTGAAACTTGATGTTTTCAATTAAATCTCCTATTGGGAACTCATTCACTTCCATCACACCAGCACAGCCAGGTTGCCTTGATTAATTACTAGCACTTACCCTTCTACTTCAGTAAGTCTCAGAACAATATCTAATAACTGGAAAGCTTTAAATCAATGCTTTATGTGATTCCAAATCTGAAACTCCAAAGAATTCTACAAAACTGAAAAAAGGCAGGGGGCTACAGGGAGCCTGTGTTTAAGAACTGAGAGTGTGTGAGGTTCAGAGCTGATTCAGTGCCAGAGCTAATAAACCCAATTCATGCTGGAAAGCCAGCTCACGTAGGTAATACAATTCATCAAATAGAGAACATAGGTTTAGGAATCAAATTACGCTTTCAGTACTGGAGATGCAACACAGCTGACAGATTTGCAATTCCTAATATACAGGAGCTGTATTTTAAATATTCATGTGTTAACATAGGAGAGGAAGATCATTAACATGGCAGAGATTAAACTCAGTGTCTTTCATGCATGTGAAGTCTACAGTAGTGACTACATGGAGAACACTGTATTCTAAGTCCAGTTTTGGAAACAGACATGGACCAAAATTTGCAAAGAAGAACAAAATAACCAAAAAACTATGTCCAGCTGAAATTCAGCTCAATTATCCTTTACCTACAGGACAACCTGTGTGAAAAGTTCAAGATTAATGAAGGGAAACGGTCTAAAAACTGGGACTCTTATAAGAAAAAAGTAGATATTATTTTCCCAAAGTTTATCCTCATTTTTTGTTTGCTAATTAGCTGTGACTGAGTAGACAAAGGCCCCTTGCCAAGAGGTAGTTGAAAGCCTCTTTCCATTCAATAGTAGGCATAGAGATGGGAAAAGAGTCTTCTTCACAGTCCTCAGATTAAAACTGCATTTTTGCTCATGCCAGTTAGGGTAGCGAACATTTACTTAGGTGTGAAGGTATCTCACGCTGTACAATCAAATGGTGAACCATATTTTGATAAGTCTTGACCTTCAGAAATTTCTTCTGCAGATGAACTAGCTCACTGAAGGAAGTTTTATTTCCAGCAATCTCACCATTTACTCATCTTTATCAGCTGCCCTGTCTCAAACATGGATCTTTCCCATGATAGGATCAGAACAGAAATACAGTCTCAAACAGAAAATAGACGCTCACTGGGAACCACTGAAAAATCCAAAGCAGAGAATAGGTAGTGGTATGTTCAAAACAGCCCATCCACAAGCAGCTCTACTCACAGGAGCACCCAGAAGAGCCTCCATACCCTTCCCAGTTCAATCTCCCATACAGCACACTAGAGCCCAGATAAGTGGCCATAAGACTGCTTATCTTGACTCAGCTGGCAGGCAGTAGCTATCTAAGTATATACCTTTAACCAGCCGCAACACAAGTTAATTCAAATTCTCATGGCTTCAGTGAAACCAGGTAAAGCCAAGTGAAACTACACACCATTTACCATGAGTGCATGCATCACTCATTGCTGTCACTAAACCCATGAGCATAAGCCATGGAAGCTTGACTGCTCAATGCAGAGCTGAACAACCCAGTTGAAAGGATGGGTCTTGAGAGGCTTCAGAAAAACCTGTCCCCTCCACGCATCCTGGAAACTCCACCGTCTTTCTCTTTTTCCTGGATGTCCCCACATCCACCTTTTTTCTGTCTCTTCCCCCCCTCCACTCTCACTACTATTCATCTCCTACATGGTGTCTAATTCCTATTTTTCTGGTTCCTTGGGGCTGAGAAATAGTCTGTGCCACTTGGCCATTAAGTGTAGTACGTCTGACCCACCACAGCATAACGAGTCTTCCAGATAGCTGTACTGAACCTTTGGCTTGGGCAGCAGGCAGTTCAGAGAGATATCAGTGCCTCCACCTCAGATGCTCTCAGCAGTGGGTCACATACATAACCTTGCGGCCAGCCAGTCCAAAGGCAGGTTTGCTCTAGCCTGCTCTGGAGGTGTAAAATGTACCGGTAATTACAGTCTGACCTTGATAAAGAGTTTTGCATATGCCCATTATGCAAAATGGGCATTACAGTGAGCTGACCCTAAACTCCAGGCTCAGATGCTTCCTGAATTGGAGCCTTCTTGGAAGGCAGAGATAAAATGTGCAGTCTAATTTGGTAAATGCTTGTTTAAATTGTGTGTAGTTACAATGACGTACAAAGGCCAATAAAATTAAATTCCCTATTTAAAAAAATGAAAATGATCCATTTGTTTTTCCTAAGTGTCCTTGTTAGCTGGATGCTGTGTTATATTTTACTAAAACTAACCTTTTCAAAAAAAGCTGTAATTATCTTGAAATACATTTTCTCATTTATGATAAGGAGTAGATTATATTGAAAATGGGATGACGGCTTCATTTACGTCCCAGATCTGATTCACCTTTAGAACTGTCTTTGGTTTTGCTTTCTGGATGCTTAGTAAGATAGAGTATTTTCCTCTTTCTAAGGACATGACTTAGTGATTTATCGAGAGTCCTTAACTCCCACTGAGGTCAAAACTATCACACAAGGCCAGCCTCCAGCAATACCTTGAAGGGAACTGGAAAATTTCTGCCAAGGCATCACTGCATTAGAAACAGGATTAGAGGAAAAGTGGCTTCCAAAAGTGGCTTTCCTTTCACTTCCCAAGCAGAACTGCAGCTTTCTCAGATTGTATTTCTCTTTGGTCAGTTTTTCAGCCAAATTCTGCCATTCTATCTTTTCGGAATTCAGGTTCACCTCTGTAAAAATCAAAGTTGGCAGAGCATTTCTTTCAAGAAATACAGGGGGAGACGGGGGCCGCTGGGGGACAGTCAGGGGTGGGTTTGTCCTGGTGTGCTACCCCAAATAGCAAGGGAAGGTTTTCAGGTTTCCTGGATGCCACAACAGAGCTGACGATGACACTAACACAGCAAAATCATACACTGATATGCTACCACGGAAGTCAGGTAGATCACTGGCCCTGAACTGCACGTACATCAGGAGAACAGGGCAGCTCGCTTCTGCCTTGTGATAGCAGGGGGGTGATACTGCTGACTAACCAGCTACTCTCTGTCTTGCATTACCCACAAGTAACCCTGCTTTCAACAGATGTAATTCTCCTGTTCCTCTTTGATGGACTGACAAACAGGCCTGGTTTTGAACAGCGTGGGAATGAGGTGGTAGTGCTGGACCACCAAACTGAGCTCCCACAGAGATAATGAAAGATATTGAGCCATGATTTTTCATATGGGAAGAGCACAAACAAAATCGATTGGCATTAGTTCTAGCAGCTGCTTACTCTGTATCTCTGCTTTCTGCCGTAGCAAACCCGTGGGTTTCTGCTGTGCTTTCCTCATCCCAGTGACAACTCCCACATACTGCCAGGCAATTATTCACAGCGCCTTTGTTTCTCTGCTCCAAGGGCAAGTTTCAGGCCAGTATCTTCATTCCCAGTTTAAATACAGAAGATTGTTTCCAACCAGCTAGCTCAGGTTCATTAACAAAAATGTATTTTCTTTGTAAGAAATTTAAAACTAAAATTTAAATTTAAATTAAAATTAAATTAATTTAAATTTAATTTTTTTTAAGAATTTATTTTCTTTTTTAGGTTCTTTTTAATTCTAATCTTCAGACTAGCAGCCAAATAAGTGACAAGTACTTATGGACTGTGGGACTGGTTATARACACTGTGTCACATCTCTTGTGTAGACACATCCATAAAGAGAGCACAAATTACTTGACCCTAAATGTCTGCCAGTGAATAATAACGTCATTTTGATAGGGGATAATACTGTTAATAGGCACAATCCCAGAGAGGTATGGAGTGTGAAATTAATAGATCTGAGCTCAGCACGAGTGCCTTGTTGTATACCCACTGCTGAGGTGGAAAACTGTTCCTGAACCAGTCCCTCCTCCAACTCCTGCAGCTCTGTGCTTGCCAGCATTCATGCAACTCAGGGTGACATTTTTCTCCTGTATAATTTGGCTGTTCTGTCTTATACTTAAACATTTGGGAAGGAAAAAAAAAAAACAAAAAAAATCCCCATTCACTTCTATTAAAACCTCAGAATATAAATAACTTGGGGTAAATAACATAGAAATTTTGCAAACAAACTAATCTGTCTCATTATGTAAAATTATGAGAGAAATAATTCTTATATTAATAATGCCAGCTGCATATCTCTACAAGCAAACAACACTACCATCACTGTTCAGGTATACAAACACCTCTTTTGTACTTAACACTTTTAAATGGTATTGTGCTATCTACTTATGGATCTGATGATAGTTACATCTATATTAGTAAATTAAACTTGTTAACCATGATTACGATCACAAATTGTTAGGAAATAATAATTGAAGTGAGCCAGATCTGTGCTAGAGGTCTCTCTAATAATTTAACCAAAGAAAAGGTCAAGTTCCAGAACCCTGACTGTTTCTTGGCGTTGCTTAATCTGTTAATGAAAATGTAGTCAATGTGTTTGTACGTGCCATAAATGTATCGAATACCCATTCATGTGCATTTCACCATCCCAGAAGTGTTGTCCATACCAGTACAGTGTTGACCTCTTATAACCTAAGGGAGCTTGGTTCTACTTTTGGAAGTCTTTCGAGTTCTAATAGCTGAGCAAGTCAGGGCTGGATTGTACCCCTAAAATCACATCCCTCCTGCAGTAGATGAAGGGCAGTTTCCAGCTACACAGATACTGGGAGCCACACAGGTACTCGCCTAGCAGTGTGCACCCTTCCACCCCCAAGAGGCACAGAGTGCCAACCCCACACAGGCAACCTGTAGGAAATCCTACAATTACCACCCTGGGACAGGGGCTGCTCGAGCTCCACCGGCAATGAAGACAAAAGTGTGTAGCAAGGAAGCAAGGGAGGGAAGAGCCTTGGGCTGAGTCTTGCAGGGAAGGTGGGTGCTGGCCCAGGACCTTGGTGGGTGCACTACCTGTCCCTTTCTGCAGTCCCATACCCAGTCAGCACTTGCCAGGTACCAACCACAGCCCCATAAAGACACCAGAGCACTCCTACGACAATTAGCAAGACATGGCTGTTAATGATACAGGAACGTGTTTGATGAGGAAGCTTGCAAGAGGACAGGGTGCAGTGAGACAGCAGGGAGGGCGGTCTTTCCCCCACATCTGCACGCTCATAAGCTGTCTTGTCACGGTCTGACCATGACTAAGAGATCATGTACAGTTCTGAGTTTTCTCTCCTTAGCTATGAGAAGAGATGGCACAAAAGCAGCCTCGCACACACCTACTGGCACAAGAGAGGGAAAACCAGGCAAGCCTCAGCCCATCTGCAGCAAACCAGCCCAGGTTGCAGAACTGGCTGCAATGGCCCTGAGAGGCAGAGGTACCCGGCTTGCCTCACAACAACGTATGATGAAAACACCATAACTCTTGAAGCTTGGAGGTTAGCCACAGGTTGTGCAGAGCTGTAACAAGTAACGTTACGGGGAACGGTCACACTTTGACTGGCCTAATGGGAGGCCCGTGTCTGCGCACAGAGGGTGAGTCTCTGCCTACAGCTCTCTCCCCAGCTGTGAGTTAAAGGAGATCAGCTGGGTCTAACTCACCACTTCTCACCTTTCTGTATTGTGCCAGAGGTGCAGTCAAGCAGCCAGGGTTGACAGATGTTGCCACCCTCTTTTATACCTGTCTGGAAAGGTGTGTACAGCTCCAGACTGAGAAAGCCACAACCGTGTTCAAAGGTGAGGTACTGCCAAACTGGCAGTATTATAGAATCATAGACTCATAGAATTGTTTAGGTTGGAAAAGACCTTTAAGATCATCAAGTCTAACCATTAACCTAGCACTGCCAAGCCCACCACTAAACCATGTCCCTAAGCACCACATCTACACATCTTTTAAATACCTCCAGGGATGGTGACTCMACCACTTCCCTGGGCAGCCTGTTCCAATGCTTGACAAACCTTTCAGTGAAGAAATTCTTCCTAATATCCCATCTAAACCTCCCCTGGTGCAACTTGAGGCCATTTCCTCTTGTCCTATCACTAGTTACTTGGGAGAAGAGACCAACACCCGCCTCTCTACAGCCTCCTTTCAGGTAGTTGTAGAGAGCGATAAGGTCTCCCCTCAGCCTCCTCTTCTCCAGGCTAAACAACCCCACTTCCCTCAGCCGCTCCTTATAAGACTTGTTCTCCAGACCCTTCACCAGCTTCGTTGCCCTTCTCTGGACACACTCCAGCACCTCAATGTTTTTCTTGTAGTGAGGGGCCCAAAACTGAACACAGTAGATGAGGTGTGGCCTCACCAGTGCCGAGTAGAGGGGATGATCACTTCCCTAGTCCTGCTGGCCACACTATTTCTGATACAAGCCCTTCTTGGCCACGTGGGCACACTGCTGGCTCATATTCAACCAACACCCCCAGGTCTTTTTCTGCTGGGCAGCTTTCCAGCCACTCTTCCCCAAGCCTGTAGCGTTGGTTTGTTGTGACCCAAGTGCAGGACCAGGGTCGCAACAACCCCATGTTCCTCCTTTCTGCCCACCTGCCCCATACCTCTAGCTCTTTCAGTTCAAGAGGTGGAGGAGGCTGTATTAGATAGATAGATAGATACTTTAGGTAGCACTCTAGATAACATAGCAACCAGTGCAATGTAACAGCTGGAGCTAGCACTAGCTTTAGGAGGAGGAATTTTTATCAGCCTTGTGCAAGCACCCTTATTTTGAGTGCCAATCAAACAGTGAAAACAGCAGCACGAAGAGGAGGCAGATCTGGGCACTAAGGGTATACAGTATAGAAAAACAGCCTGGGGAAGTGCTAGGCCAAATTCACAACCACCTGACACTGGCAGTTTATGAAAATACACCAGTCTGAAGTAGCATTTTTGTCCCTTTAATTTCCACACTCCTCCATTTGTCATTTTAGTCATCTGCTTAAGCACCATCAGGACCTTACACCAAGACTTTTATGGCAAAAACTTTATGATTCCCTCCCTTTTAATTACCTCATAGCACCCGACATCCAGGACCCCTGGTCAGCACTGTTATGCTCACCCCTCCATCAACAGCTTTTCCCCCAGTACTTCGGGACAAGTCAAGCCCCTTCCCCAGTTTCCTGGTCAAAAAAACAGGTCTAATCATTTCTTCTTCTGGAGGAAAGGGGAAGCAGGGTCAGAGTATAACAGGGTCTGTTTAGTGACTGAAACGTGTCTTATGCTTACCGTTATGAACATCTGATTGTATATTACCAAATAGCCTTCACCTGCATCAATGTAGAACTGCTTGCTGCTGTCTTAGCTGTAGCTGGCATTTTAAAGTGGGCCTGTCAAATATCAGGAGTTTTCTACAAGCACCTCTATTTATTTATTTTTTTTACACCTCCCCTTCTTTTTATTCTTGGTGTGAAAAGCAAGCTGCAAGTCCTCCCACTGCTTACGGTTTCACACTGGTTATCATGACTGGTGCTTTTACAGTACTCAAAGCACAGGAAGTGGGGTGTAGTGTCTGTGTGTGTCAAAGTGTGGAACATGACAGCTAAAAGCAATGGTGTGCATGAACCTTAGCTAAAGTTATGAAAATACGCTTTGCTACGCTTCTCTACTTGTATATGGTTCCTCTTACATATACTACTTTCAAACATAACAAGTTTTGGGAAAGCTGCAGACAGAAAGGTCATCTTTCATGCTCTCTGTTCATATCTGAAGAACCGTTAAGGAGAGTTTCTGTTTACCATTTTTTCCTATTCTTTGCAACTCTAATGACTGAAGTGGGGTTACATCTGTCATCTGTCACTCTATAATATCACTGTCCAAATTTATCCTCTTTATTCAGGAAAAAAAATATTAGAACTATCTTGGAAAAAGGAAGGGAAGGGAAGGGAAGGGAAGGGAAGGGAAGGGAAGGGAAGGGAAGGGAA
>JASVER010000001.1:7420644-7470848 GCA_030449065.1 Oceanodroma leucorhoa
AGGGAAGGGAAGGGAAGGGAAGGGAAGGGAAGGGAAGGGAAGGGAAGGGAAGGGAAGGGAAGGGAAGGGAATTTTTTTTAAAAGGGAAAATAATTTTAAAGAAAATAAAGATCTGAATTTTGTAAATGTAACAAAGTCTCAGAGTTGAAGCCAAAACCAGTGCAAATATAAAGCAAAATAAATTCTAATTTGAAATAGAAATGCAATGATATTGTTCAAAATGTGTGTATTATCATTTGGTCAAAACATTACAAATAAAAGCCATGGCAAGTGACGGTTGGGCTACTATTTCACAAGAGCACTGCAGTATGCACCAACATAAAAACTGAGACTCTCCACAAAGCTTAACCACTTGATTTCCTAAGTAACTGCCTTTTCTTTTAAAGACTTCAATTTGTTGGACAAGAAGGAAGTGGTAAGCCAAAGAACAATTGAAATCTATCATCCGTCACCACAGAGGGAGCTGATGCATGGCCATTGTAAAAAAAGAGTGTAGCAAAACAGAAAATGAGATAAACCTGATAGTTTAAGATGGTTGCTCTTATTTATCTGTGAATCATGAGAAAGTGGTGACTTCATTGCACATGAGGCCCTGTAAAATGATAATACCTACGTACGTATCTTTCACATGTCCAAAGGAGTGTGCAGGCTGTGCACTTGAAATTACGTCTTCGTGTTCTTGGGAAACAATGTGATTGCATCTCAACTGTCCACATGGGGCAGTTATTTCTGGTGACCACAGATTGCAGGCATTTAGAGCGTAAAATACGCATCTGAAATGATACCTATACCAGGCTCAGTGGGAAGGCCGGTGCCCGCTCTTCCTACAGCAGTGCTTACTACTACTTCTCAGCCAAGGAGTTATCACAGAGCACACAAGTGAATGCTTACTTCTGTATGCCTACCGTATGCTGCTCCCGCGCAGACATACCTTAAAATACCCACTATACTAGTCTCATAATGTTATTCCWTGAAAACAGAAATAAACCCTCTGTAGGGGATGACAAAGGCTATTTTCCTCTTTGTCTGATATAGCAAAAAGGGTTGTATAAGAAGGAGTCTTGACAGGTTAGACATATTTATGTCATAAAGCCATTTCTTTTGTCCAGTAGCTCTAGAAATGACTGCATTTTGGCATCTACAGATGACTGTGACTATGAACAAACTTTCAAAGTTAATATATGCTGTGTTATTCGTGATCAGTGACAGAAATTTATAACAAGCATTTCGAGGACATTTACGGGCACTGCTAGCACTTCTGCAGCAGAAGAGATGGAAATTTGGCAAATGCTGTATATGACATGGAAGAGGTATGCACTTTTTCCTCTGCTAAATAGTTGTCTTGAAATTGTGTAAACCTTCTTCAGTTAAAAAAACATGGTTGAAGACAGCAGTTTTTCATTTCCGGTGTCTCCAGGACTGTACAACTGCCTCTGAACTGAAAATCCAGTCTCTTCACAAGGCAGCCAACACTTTTCTGCTTCACTAAAAAGGATCCTCTCTGAGCTTTTGGCTTTGCTCTTCACAGTCTCTCTCTATGAAGCAAGATTAAGTTGAATAGTACAGACAAGCCAAACTGAAAAGTTGGAAAAAAAACCTACCACCTCTGTTATCAGGAAAGGTATCAATTTTATTTTCTTGCTGACAGGTAACCCCCCCAAACAAGCACTGAAAATTTACCTCATATTATCATTACACCTCCTTCTGACAGAACTAGTAACTGTGTTTTTCTTTTTTGCCAAGTCTGTCCTGAAGACATTGGTTGGCCTTGTCATCTCTCAGTTTCAGCGGATTTGCAGTGGTGGATAAAAACCATATGGCTGAAGAAGTTACCGTCTCCAGCCACCTGTCTTTCTCCCAATAAGTGGAGAAGTCTACCTCATAAATCAGCTCCTGAACTACAGCAGTGTTAAACTAGCATATTAAGATGAACCTAAATAACCAGATTGAAAATTGTAGCAGCAAAGATTTGCCCATTTCCAGTGACAACTTCAATATTGAAACAAGCTGCTCAATGCACAATACTGTAATGCATTTCAGCAGCTTCTAATTGTTACAAGCTTCTCTCAGATACATGTTCTCTTTGCTCAGTCAGTGTTTTCATGTCTACCCCCCAAAGATTTCATATTCTCCAAAACTACTATTTAAAAAAAAAGTTAATAACAGTAATTAATGGTAATTATAATAATCATTAGCATAACTTTTTGATGTCCAGAGCATGTTTTAACTTCTTAATTTCCCTTAATGAGAAGTTTTTCCTAAAGTGTTCTTTATTTAATGCCAACACACTCTAGCAAGTTTTGTTCTTCCACATAGGTTTATCATTCCGAAAGCAAAAAAAAAACAAGAAGTCACTTTAATCCCAAATTCTCAAACTGGGAGAAGAGTTTGAACATAAAAGTCTTTCTGGCTCACTGTCTGACCTAAAGACTATGGGACTAAAATCACTCTCAGCAGAGTTTATTGGTGTTCCCCGGTGGAACTGGGACTGTTGTAACCCAGCAGAAACACTTACGTGCGTGGACACCCCAGTGTTATCAGCAGGCTTAGTTTCTTCAGCATTTAATAATAAATTTTTATTACGTGAGCCCTACTAACTGGTAATCATAGAAAACAACAAAGGAATTCAGTGCAGACATCATCTCTCATCCTGCTGTCAGAGTTTGACCAGCGTGGAAGAAAGTAAGTTAGCTCACAGATTTCACAGATAATCTAAAATCTGCAAGGATTTTTCAAGAGATTAGGGTCTTGTGCCCATGAACACAGCATCTCAGCATATGACTGTACTTCCCAGTAAGAGGGCCAACATGGGAACCACACACTGGACCCCTGATCATTCTCCTTGTGAAGTCACTCCTCACCTCTATTTCGGCCCACTTCAACAAGCACTCTGCGAGGCAGTGCCCAAACATAACAGGAGCTGCCCCTGAATCATAATGGACAAGAGTGCATTTGTTTTGGCTCTCTCCCACCTACACAGCCTTGTAACAGCATCCCAGTACATGCTGCATCTTTGAACACACACCACATCCTAAAACATATAACATATACCTTCTAATTTGTATGCTAAAAACACCTGTCCGGTGGGTTGTAACACAGCCTCTGTATTATTTCAGGCACTCTGAACTGCAAAGAAACGTAAATATATCTTCAGGCCAGAGGGGGCCCAGGAGAGATTAAAGCCAATTTCTACTTAGGGTCCATTTGAGCCAGTACCTTGGATATTTGGTCCAAGTATTTGATCTGTGGTTGTGATTTCTTCAGCAATACAGGCATTGCCTAATGCCCACTCTGTCTTCCTGGATGCCACAAAGTCCTAGGCTGAGGTTGCCCTTTGTAAAATCTAGTTCTTCAGGTTACAGCTTGTTAACATGGAGACGCTCACGTACGCATAAGCTGAGATATCATTTTACAGCCTAAGAGATCTTCTGCACTAGCACATGGCGTAGGCACTCAGGCTATGTTTATTCCTTCTGGCTCTGAGGCCATCTGGCACTATTGTAGTCTATTATCATCCAGAAAAGGGTGCCCGCATCCAAACTACACGTTGGGCATGGTGCCTGGCCCGTGCTAATTCTCAAAACATGCCCAGGAATTGTTTGGAAGAGGCTTGGGATGACTGCCCAGGCAAAAACCATTCCAGGGACCGCTCAAACAGTTTAACAGTGTAGACAATGAAGTTAGTGCCTGGGCCTGTCTTCTGGCCCTGTGTAATTTCAGAGCCTGCAACTGCAAAAAAAAAGGCTGTTTCTTTCATGAAGCATACTTCTCTCTCAGAATGGCATGAAGTACTTCACATCTACTGCATGCTAAGAGTGTCTTCAGAGATCAAAAAGCTTCTGGAAGACAAACTACACACAATTTACTGTATCCCAGGAACACTGCAAACTGAGCACTTGAAAGTATACTAACGAACTGATAAAGGAAAGATCCATTTGTAATATTTGTCACTGCACGTGCAATACATGGAGATCTTTGCAGTGGGCAGAGCTCTAGAGGAGCTCAGGCAAGCCCAGGTGCCAAGGGGTGTGCAGAGGAACAGGCTTGCACTAGCCAAGCCATAGAAAGCATTCAGCTGAGTAATCTAAAGCCAAACAGCTTTCAGGATGCCGGGGCATCATATCCATGGTGGTGAGCATGTTTTTCGCTCCTTTAGTTTTCGCTGATTTGTGAGGAGACCGCTTACTTACAAATGAAAAAAAAACCAAACAAACAAACAAAAAAAGAAGCAACAAACAAAATAACAGGGAGGTTTTAAAGGTTCCTGATGCAAACTATGCACTCTGTGGCCATTTTAAACAAAGTAAGGATAGAAAAAAAAATCTTCTCCCATTTATCCTAGATTAAATGTTAAGAAACTGTAATAAAAGTTTCTATAAACATAAATTGTTTTTCAGATTCCAGCAGCCATGGAGATACCACAACACAAGATGCTTTCGAAACCCCATTTCTTCTAATTCTTTTTTTTTTTTTTTTAATTGGTGCTAGGCAACTGCATGGTATATTGCTTCTATAATAACGACAGGCATTTTCTAAAATAATTGACAGCATAGTTGGCTTTAACAGCTTCACTTATCACCATACACAGGTACACACTCACAGGATAAAGGCATCTTACATGGCAATAGTCAGTGTATAGAAATTCAAGAGTGGAAGGGATCTCTTGGACCACTGGCTTCAGCTGTCTGCAGCTGCAGCTGACCATGCCATATGGCTCCAGCCATTTATCAAGTTCCATCTTCATAAATAGGTTATTTACCTCCAAGACAGATATGTTCTTCAATTTTTGCTCTCTGACAGTCAGAAACCTTCTTCTAATTTTCAGACTGAAGTTATTCACAGCAAGTGCGCTCCATTGTTCCTCAAGCCATCATTGTCATTGCTAAAATCTCTTTCCTCCCTCCTCTGCTATTTACAGAGACAAGGCCTATCCCACTCTGAGCCTTGGGACAAACCAAATCGCTTTACAAAATGTTGATACTATTAGTGATAAAGTTCTTTACACTAGTAATGGCAAATCTTCAATAACTAGCAAATACCTTTTGACATAAAGATATCTCATCAAGATACCAGATTAGCTTGACATAGTCTTCATTTGATAAATAGGTTGTGTTTTTTGTTTTTCTTTCACTGCAATAGCTTTCATTGTTTATTCTAATATTCTGCAAACCACTCAAGTCAGACTAATGGACATGAAGTTGCCTTTTTCCCTTTCATAAATACAGGTATTACAGCAAGGGTTGATATAAGGATAATCTCATGAGTTCACAAAGACAGTGTTAACGAGAACCATAAAAGTTCTTTATCCTTTATATTTTCTTATTTCTTATTTTCAGGTTTATTGGGGGGGGGATGTCTTTTGTTTGGTTGTTTGGGGTTTTTTAAATTAAAATATGTATAATGAAAAAGTCAGCAAAGAAGCTAGTCCAATACTGAAGAAAAACATTGACATTTAATTTTTTAGCCTTCAGTTTTGCACTAAGTTAAATTATAGAATAGAAAGCTTTCAATTATAAGAACAATTTGTGTCACTGGCTTTTCTATAAAGAAAAACATACAAAATCCAGATTTTTTCGCTTGAGAATTTTGTTAACACAGGTGAATTTCATGGAGAAATATGCCCAGACCCGACCCTGCTGTGACCCTGCCTTTATATGCAACTATGCAGCAGCAAATAACACTGAATGAAAATCCACAGGAATCTCAATGTACTAATGCAGTACAGGTATTAGTCAACACGTTTAATAAGTTGACTTTCTAAGATTTGATTCACTTTCAAGTCTCAATGGGTATGTGTTCTTCTGCCTTAAAGCTGAAGTGTTCTTAGCAGATTGTAAAAGAAAAGGCTTTTTTTTCCCCATAATTAAAAACTCCTTAAGTAGACTCATGGATTTAATTTAAAGGATCTGGCAAAATGAACACTCAATGGAGAAAGCTTCAGCTGAAAACAATCTATTTGTGAATGATATAAGCAAAAAAAAAAAAAAAAATTGGACTGGAAGTTAGACTCCAGCTATAACTATAGCAGCCATGCATCCACCCAGATTTGCTGAGAAATTTTCAAAGTAGTGCAAGTACCCTTGATCTGTGTATGCTTACTGCTACATAGCATATCACGTGTATGCGTATCACGTGAGAAATATCATGGGTCAGTCATCTGAGCTTTTGACTGTGGGTGCTGCTTTCTAGTAAAACCGCAGGCAGAAATACTGTTACAATTATGCTGGCGCTTAACCTCATTTCAGTTCTTTTATATTTATGTTTTGCTGTCTTTCCAGAGCTGTACATCTATTACGACAGCTTCTGTATTTGGGCTAAGTTTCAGCGTTCCTTCTAATTTTGCATAAATCAGAAGCTGTGGCTGCCTGGTATCCAAATTAACTTTTTCTCATAAGCAGCCTTCACCACTTCCATCAAGCATAGGCCCTTTCTTACTTCTGCCACCTATATATCTAGAAATGATTTCTTCTCTCAATTCACAGATTCTTCTGATTTTCCCTAAATTTTCCTTAATATACATCTGATTGCCTTTTAGCTTCCTGCCAGCATCTACTTTCTGAGACTACCAGACACAGTCCTCACATTTTCCTCTCTTCTGGTGTCCCTTCTTAATATCATAGTCTTATATTATTTATAAAAATAGACAAACATAAACACCAAGCTGCACATACACCTAGCATTGATTTCCAGAGTAACTACATTATCTATCTTTACCATTTTCTTCATGCTTTCCTGCTCATGGTTAGTTCCATTTGGTTCTCTGTCCCCTACCTCTTCAGTGAGTGCTCAGATTTATGCATAAATTTGTTCAATAGTCTTGTGAAACTTAAACGGTAAACCCTTCAGGGTATGAATTATTTGCTTCTCTCACATTTGTCTTTATTTGTTTTTGTAGAGAGCTAGGCATGCCTAAGTTTGAAATACTAAGTATAAGAGCCAATGCCATTAACTCCTCAAACCCCAAAGTCACATGCCAGTTTGATTTTCAGGCTGTATATTCTACATAAGGTATGTTTTCCACAGTCCAGGGAACAGGTTGGATCCAGGGACTGGATTCATGTCTCTCTCTTAATTTAAACATAGTGAGGTATCAAACATCTGGAGGAATATGGCACATTGTAGGCATAAATTGTTACCTTAAGCTACTTGAGAGATGCCAAACAAGAGCAATGTTTAGAACTTTTGTCATCTTCATTGCTGTGGAGACATGGTGTCCAAGCTCACATTCCCCACACACCCAAAACTCCCACTGGCTCCTGGTGCTGCTGCGTAGAGTTGATGAGTGTCTGCAGAGAAAAACTGCTCTTGGAAAACTATCTTGGGAGCTGATTTTGTCATCAGCAGAATCACACAGGTTCTGGTGAATGTTTACAGTAATTCCTTTTAGTGAACATTCAGTAGTTTACCACAAAGAAACACTTTATGTTACTGATATACCATATTATGTCCTGGTAATTAAAAAAACAAAAATATGCCACAATAGCAGAATATCTACAGTAACATATGTTATACATATTATTAATCCATGAAGATATCCTGTATAATTAAACTACTGTTCAGTATCTTAAACATTTATTTCTTTTAGTAAAACAAACTTTATTTTTAATTCCCTTTCCCAGAGCAGCTATGCATATCCAAAAAAAGAGGACTAAGCATTACTGCAAGAGAAAATAAAGATTAATCAATGGAATAGACAGAGACCAGAGATTAGTTGTGAGTACTATTACAAGGGAGATTCTTCTTCCCATTTTGGAGGTGTACTCTGTAACAATGTTGAGTCCCCATCTTGAAGTACTCACATTTATTCAGGCCTCTCTGTCCTGACAGCACTTTATGTGCCTGTGGTTTGGAAGCTACAGCCCTCACTCTGTAAGCTAATGTGAGATTCGGCGCTCATTTAGGAACAGTTCTCAGAAGGAGCTGTTGAAGCCTCCGGCATGCCGGGACCTCCCTGCCAAACCCAGCTCTACGGAAGTACTGGCATTTCTCAGTCCCGTCAGTTACAGACTGAGACACCCTTCCCTGCATTACATCCCTGGACCCTTCCACTGCTACAGTTTTCTTCTGTTCTGACCTACTTTGCAAAAACTTTCATTCACTCATCACTGACAAAACTACAAATCACATTTTCCTTGCTTTCTTTGCACCTCTCTCCTCAGTCCCTTCCCCACTTGCACATCATCCCTTTCTCCTTTTTATTGTTATGCCTTTTCACTTATAAATAGATGTCTTTTTGTATCTGACCTTTGGTTTGCAAAGCCTTCTCCGCCCTATGGCTCAGGAGAGGCCGTTTTGGTCTTTCTGGTTTTGCAGTTCTCCCAAGAATGTAATTTCCTTGGGGAAAAGAAAAAGAAAAAGAAAAGAAAGAGAAAGAAAATCTTCCCCTTCATATCAAAATGCATTCATCCACTTCTAATTTTAGTTTCCCTTAGCGAACGCTATCCTGTAATTAAAACATTGGCAGATGGGACTATTATAGAGCTTTCCGTTCAAGTGAACATTATTGTTAAATGTGATAATCTTGTGTCTGACAATCTAGTAAACTGACTGACTGAAAACATGGAGGGCCATCCAGATTAAGGCTCACAGGGACCACTTTACACTGCATCATTCAGACAGACTCCATTTCCACAGGTAGTATTTGCAACAGGACCAAAACCAATGAACACCTGATAGAGGCCAGCATACCAGGACCAATGCTGACATCTACCAGCAGATGATTTAACTTCGTTCTCGCAGGGATGCTGTACGCTTTCACAGAAACCCTTCATTCACATGTGTGCTGAATGTCAAGTAACAGGACCATTGCAGAACCAAACCACCAGAATTGTTTCCTTCCCATGGGCTAAGTATCCTTYTTCCACAGACCTCCCAGTTTTCCTAATCCGGGAACAAGGATTCAAAGTAATGTGTGCCATGCTCAACAAAGCAAATGCCAGTGTCCACTGGCATAGTCATACATGCATTTTTGCTAGTAGCTCCACTTGCATGAGATCTCCTATGACCACTCATTCCTACCCTCACCCACCTTTCATTTCACTAGGCATTCCTTCCATCCCCAACCTCGTTTGTATCCCAACCCTAAATACAGCTGCACCAGCAAAACTGAGGCAGCTGTGAGCAGCACTATAGAGGTAGGAACAAATGCCTGGGGAAGGGCAGCACCTCTTAAACAGGCTTTATGCCAGATCAGATAGTTTCAAAAAGGAACTATCCCATGACATAGAAACAATCTGAACTTTTTACAGTTGACATAGACCTGTGACAGAACTAAAAAGGAATCATGCCTTTTTTACATCAGCAAAATGCAAGGTTGCAAATTCTAGTTAATTTTCTACCCACCTGTTTTTAGAGATTTTAACCTGACAACTGAAATTATACAGCAGATGCTTCTGTCAAGTAGAATGAAGTGAGCAAGCTCAGGGATATGAATAAACTTCAAAGAGCAGAGCCCAAGAGGGAATTAATAGCTTTATCAGCACCTAGAAAATCAGCAAGGATAGATCAAGGAACACCTACAGCATGGCACATGCTAGCTACTCACTCCTTCCTCTCATCTACCTTGTCTAGTTTTAGCTGGGTGTGTCATCTTCCATCTTTAAGTTTTCTCTCATAATCAATACGAGTCAGAATGTCTCACAAGGCACATCAGGCCTTGGGGAAGGTGGAGGGAGAAATCATTCATGTATCTTAATGTAGCACTGCCCTGAGAAAGGAATGTAGGGCTACCCTTTCCTCTAAAAGAAGGAGGGGAATTGTAAGACACTGGCTGCTTTTTGTTCGGATTTGTGCAGATGAGAAATTCTGTGCTTTGCTTTCTATGCAGGGGAAACATATTTTTAGACAAAGAAATAAAACAGGCTTATTAAAACAGAAAACAGGGTTGTGTTTTTAAGTTTTTTGCAAACCAGATGTCCTACATTTCAAAAAACTCTAGCTCTACACTCCTAGACTCCTAGCTTCCGTTAACATTTTACTGATGCAATACACTGGAGTAAAACATGAATAGAAATATTTAAATTGTGCTGTTTCAGTTTTAATCTGATTTCTCTATTACCACCTTAATAGTTCTTCCTTTGGGGATTCTGTTGTCACCAAGCTCCTGTAGGAGTTTTTTGGTAAACTTACTTGGCCCCCCAGTCTCTGTACAGATGATGTGTTGTCCTGCTTGTTTTGGTGTTAGCTATCGAAAGGGGATGGTGGGTTAAAAAAATCAGTTGATGATGGACATACCTTTCAACCTTCAAATACAGTTATTTCACTCAAAAAGGTGCAGGACCAGCCTGCTTAAAGGTTCCTGAGTAGTTAAAACAGGAGTGTTTTGCCTCTAGTGAGTGAATCAGGGCTATGACTGAGAAACACCCAGTATTTCTTGTGTTTGTAGTGATCCACACAGCAAAACCTTGGTGGAAGCACCCAGAAGGCAAGCAGGCTCTTTGCCCTAAAAGTTTTTTTACCCTGCTTTCATCCACATGCATTGCAGCAGGGAGGAGGCCTGCTATCTCATTCATTCCTCCTGCCTGCATGACTTTCCTGCCTTGGGAGCCTTCAGTGCCTTACACAAACTCGTTTCTCACACCTGGGAATAAAGGGTTAGCCTCCCAGATTCCAGCAGTAATAATGTATTGGCCAGGTTTTGAAATCCAGCATCTCTTTTGCATGTTCCCTCCTCCTGAGAACGAGTTCACTATCTTAATCCCAAGAGATTTTAATGCGTAAATTGCATGTCAGAAGAGAACATTACACATTCAGCTAGCGTGCATAGAAAGCAGGGTGAATCTACTAACTGATACTTTGCTACTTGACATGACCTTGCTGCTGCTTGCCAGTATAGGAGTATTTCCAGTGAAGGTATTCAAGATCATCTTGCACAGAAAAGAGACATATCACACGTGCATGCATAATTGTTCCCTGAACTACAACTAACTTTAGAGAAATCTGAGTTAATATTGGCCAAAATAAAATAAAATATTCTAGAGACTAAAATTACTATGCAGGAGAGCTAGAGAAGGTGTCCAAGTGATTAATTAACGGTGCAAGAAATTATGGCAAAATGTTAGTGGTGGAGAACGGCCTAGGCATCCAGCTGGAAACATGCATTTCATCGTTCTCCATTATTTCAAAAGCAGGCATTTATAGCACCAGCCTGCTGCACGTGGGTCTCCTTTTTTTGCCCTGAAGGATCTTCCCCAGCTCATCTAGGTGGTCCTTGCCTTACTTTAAGGTTAAATCTAAATTAAGTTCAGATGCATATGTGGATATTTTAGTCAGTCATATTGCTCTGATTGCTTATAGAAAAATAAAAGTGATGCTGCATGAATAGAAGTGTACAAACCATATTAAACTGAACGGAAGCTTCTGCTCAGGTTGATCTAAACACAGTAGTTACATGGCAATAATGCACAGTAAAATAGGTAGGACAGATTGCATGTAAATCTCAGTTTTCAAGTTATGTACATGAGTTCATACCTCGTATCTTATTGTCTAGGATTAACATCGTTACAGTTCACAGTCCTTTCCTCAAGAGCTGAATTTTCAACCATTAATGTCATTCAGATGTCCTGAATTGCTGCTAGATAGAGGTCCAACAATATTAATTTTACCTCTTGGCACATAAATGTTTTCAGACGGTGATAGCTCTTCATGTAAAATGTCATTCGTGGAAGACAGCAATCCCTGTGCAGGGGTATCCATCCCATCCCAGTCTTGAATCCCATAAATTTTGTGGACACTAAATTAATTTGCTAGATTAGTAACATGTGAAACCTGTTCAAATCTTGCAATATTCTAGCTTTTTTTTTCTGAAAAATATATTGTTCTTATTGTTCTTATTCTCTACAGCAGTGTTTGATCAAGCTTTTGCAATGTTCAGATTTGTTCAAAGCTATCCAATGGAGCTACAGATCCCTGTAGAGTAAATTTGAACTTGTACTGTTGTTACATTTTGGAAATTCCTTAGAAGTAGCCAGCAGACCATGTCTTGAAAAGCATCTATCACTCAGCCTGTTTTCAGAAGCCTTTTCCCTTTTTCCCTATCCACAATGGGGGTTTAAAGGCAGCCTACCAATGGCCCCACATACAGCATAAAATAACATCATAACCATCCGTAACCTAAAATAAATCCCACACTTCAGCCCTCAAATGAAAAGATTGATAATTCCAGTAGTCACTAAAAGGGTCAGTCTATGAACACAAGTGAATTCCACCTAATGGGTGCTCACTGCTTTCGCTCATCTTTTTCACCCCACAAAGTTCTTCCCTTTTCCTTTTCCCTTTCACACAGAATGCTAGTCCTTCCCGCTTATGTCCTGGGGAACCTCATGCATGAAGCAGAGACCCATCCCATGGACAAATGACAGGGAATTTCAGATTAGAGAAACGCACATGATTAAGAGGCTAGAGAGACTGACTTACTGTACAGAGGGGTTTTATAAGATGAATACAATGCACTTGTCTGACTAAGCATGGATTAAATTATGAAAAAGGCATGCTCATCATCTTCCCTGTAAATATTTGAAGGTTATAAACATGAAGAAAGGGCATGAACTTTAGTAGTTTACTTTCTTGCATAAGAAATAATATCTTTGGTCATAAGTGATTACAGCCAGTGAGGAAGGACTCCTATTTCTGGCCCAACAAAACTTTTACCGGTTGCCCAAGTAGCTGTGTGCACACTATGAAATCATGTCAGCCTACAGCCCAGTCTAACACGGGGACAGCTCTTGGGCAGCTGCCAGTGAAGACTGGAGAGGTACCAATCACTTTTCTGGGTATGTGCATCAAATTTCAGGTGGAGCCAACCAGGGTAAGAAACACTGCCAGGGAAGGCAGAGTAGTCAGGCCATATTGTTTTGGGTGCATTCAGTAACTCAAACTATGCATTGAAATGCAGTTTATCTCCAACCAACCTGACTTTGTCAAAGGAAATAAGCCCCTTCAGTTTTTAATATTAACAAAAATTATAATCTATTTCTGCACAGTGACATCTCGGCACAGGAAGGTATTCAGTGAACATAGGGTTATTTGCCTGCAGTCTGTCTTCCCTGTATTTCCTCCACATTAGTCTTCTGGCATTGACTCCACTCTCTCCACACAAGCAAGTACTATACAACTATATTACTCTCTAGATAACATGACAGCTAGTTTTCCTCACACATGATATGTGTGAGTCTTCAGGGGAGCAATATACAAGATGAGGATGCTGACATTGGGTCAGAAAATCTATTCCATGCACAATAGGACAACATGAGAGAGAAGAGAGATTTTTGTGGAGCGCCTTGGTCTAGCACCCACTAATGACCTCAGGAAAACTCAGATCAAAGGAAAGCAGCAGCGTTATTTGTACAGGTGAGTCGATTCCAGGCACACCCTCTCCCCATATCTGAAGTGCAGAAAGCAAACGAGAAAGGCTATTCAGAAAAGATCAATGGATGGTGGGATGATGTTCAAACACAAAATGTGAACTATTGAGCAAAATTCTGTCCGTGTGGACACTTGAACTACACAAAATTAACAGATTACACTTTAACCAGGATTGAAATTACTGCAAATTGTTTATGTCTAGCTGCAAAGCATTTCAGATGTTTCAGCTCATTTTGTGATGGTAATTTTTTTAAGCTTCTTAAAGCTAGAACTGTTTCCTAGAGAGAACAGAAGCATCATTGCCCAAAGCAGTTAAGACAAGACGGGACATTTGCTGTCAAAGGCAGCACAGCCTTAGCAGTGGGGAGCAAATGTAAGAGATCTTCCCATAATTAATTTCTGTGCTTTATCAGAAAGAGGTTTCCTTTGGTTTTGCTACATTCTTTTTAAGTTCATGCTCCTTTGTTCCAGTGTCTGATGTAAAGTCAGAGTTCATTACATGTCTCTTCACACACAATTCTGCTCTTTACAGTCCCTTTTCACAATACTAGTTTTTAAAGCCTTTTGAAGCATTACAGATTCAACTGAATCCACCAGGTGACATCTCGTAGGCACAGTCAGTAGAAATAGAAAAAGGAAGAGCAGAACTTCGTATCTGAAGTACAATTCCACTCCATGCAGACTGCACCATCTCAATTTCAGCAACATTCAGTTTTATTAAAAGAATCTTATTTTAATGCACAACTTATTGTCATTGCAGCAACAAGTGCAGAAAAATGTGTTAGTACCTGTTTCATGTCCCTTCCTCTCTGACAACAGACGGTTAGACAGCCCACTAGACTGGAAGAATGCCTTAGCTGTGGTTGACGGAATATCTGCTTTCCTCCCCCTTAGATTCCTCTTTGAAATGTGTTTTTCTAACAATTTATTCATGTTTTTCACACCCTGCACAGGTCCATGTCTCCTGGTTTTTTGCTTGTCCGTATTGTACTGCACTTCCTTCATGGCAATGTTTGGAAAAGAGAGGAAAAAAGACCCCAGTCAGTCCTGACCTGAAAAGTGCATGATCAAATTCAGAGTATTTTTGGGATGAGAAGTGCTGCATGCCCAGAGCAGAAGAGGCCACACTTGAAGTAGAGAGGGAGGCTGTGGCCCTCCCAGAACTAACAGGGTTGCTCAGATACAGGACAGAAGTCTGGAACAAGGTGACCCAGGAACAGACATGAGCCGGACCAAGCAGGGGCCAAAGCATCCCACAGGTGGCCACAGACCTCTCAGCAGAGCAGCTGGAGTCCTTCTGGATGAGTTCCTATCCTAGATAGAGCAGTAGTCACAGTACAGATCATTAAAATGGATCAACTGGGGACATAAGGTCTGGATCCAGTTTGCAGGATTGATTGACTCTGATCTCCTTGCCTTTTCTTCAAGGTCCCACCGCCTCTTAGCAGCTCTCCTCCTTCACAGGGGATCAGTCCTTGCCCTCATGGGAGGAAATAGCTCATGGTGTATGTCTCAATAAATAAATTGAAGAAGGACCACAAATTTCTAGCCCACAGGTTCTTGGTTGTCTGACCTGAATAGATGGACAGCTCAGGTTTCACTCAGCAAGCCCCCCAATTGTGTGATCATCTCCCCTGGGAACAACCCAATTCAAGAGAAAATTAATTCCAAAATGATTCACAATGAAGTGTTTCATTCATTCTGAGCAAAGAGTTTTCACAACTTTTTTTTTCCCATGGGGAGAGAGAGAAGAGATAATTCAACTTTCCACCCCAGTGCAACTGGGAAACAAGTACCGAAACATTTCCCCAGAAATTGAAGGTTTGGGTTTTTTTGTTTTTCTGTTTTTTCTCGCTTGATTTCTCTATTTGTAGGTGAGAAAGAAGGTGAGAAGAGGGCAGAAGACAGCTGTGGCTATGGAAGCTGGAAAAGAACTGCAAAAGATTGTGTTAGGACGTGCATCCAGTCTGAACTACAGAAACTGCCATGAGCTCTTACAGACTGAAACACTGCAGAAGTGTACAATGCATGTACTTACCCAAGCAGAATAAAACCGCTTGCTTGATTTTCTTTCCTTTTTTCTTATCAGCATCAGAAACATGAGTTTTGCCCCTTGCTAGAGGCCTGAACTCCTGTTCTGGTGAGCATTCTGGAGTATGATTCAGAAAAAGTTCTTTTTTGTCACTGGCCCCATTACCTAATGTTTTGCAGCCCTGCCCAATAAAGATTTATTCATCTCACATGTTCCTGGTTGTGACCTTATGTTCAGCCGCAGTTGGATTGCTTTGCACTCCAAGGATCTTGCCTCGGCGTTCCAAACCTAGGAACCACTGCGCCTGGGAAGACCAGCCTACAGAGCTTTGCTGGACAGTAAATCAGTCCTTGAAGGCCCAAACTTTTTCAATCAAGCACTCAGCCTCATCTGTTTTGTTATTGCACTAATACTGCCCTGAGGAAAACCACRAATAAGAGTCCAATATATTTCAAATACATCATTTAACTGAAACATGTTTTGCTTAGAGTTGGTGTGAATATTGCATTGCTTAACTTTCCCTTGAATACCCTTTCTCTATGTGCTGTTTATGATGAATGTGTCTGAGTCAACTTTTGTACTGAAAATAGGAGCCCACCATGAGAGTTTGCATGACTGAAGTGGGCACTGTGCTCAAATCCCCAGCACCCTAGGTCCAGACTTGTTTCACATGTAAGTTTTCTGCAGTTTAATCTTATCGTTCCACAAGCTACACACAGCTGTGCAGATCAGAAATGTGACTCAAAAGCTTTCTTTCCGAGTATTACCCTTCTTCCCTCTCYCTTGCTGGCCAGGAGTTCGTGGGGATCATCCCCACTCCCAAAACACACTTATCTTAATCCCTTCAGTATTCAGTTCCTCAATCCAGCCGAGCCTCACTATGTTTCCCTCCTGGTGAAACCCCATGGAATTCTTGTCCTGAGACTAACAATGGTGCTACTTTCTCTGGTCAGGGAAACTCTCTGAATAACACAGGAGGGGCTCAGTGCATCCCATCACACAGGTATAAAAATTTACTGCTGGCATGTCTTAGAAAAGGTGGTGTTTCAGTATCACACGAACAGTTCAGAGCTACGCACCTTCTAATGGTTATTTGACAATGATCAGAAGATCTTTGATATTAATTACAGCTATCTTCTCCTACTCACTGTGCTGAAAGTGAAGCTCAAACTATGCCAGATTAATGGCTCTTTGTTACTTATGAGTGTCACGGTTTAACCCCAGCTGGCAACTAAGCCCCACACAGCCAGTTGCTCACTCCCCCCAGGTGGGATGGGGGAGAGAATCAGAAGAGTAAAAGTGAGAAAACTTGTGGGCTGAGATAAAGACAGTTTAACAGGTAAAACAACAGCCACGCATACAAGCAAAGCAAACCAAGGAATTCATTCACTACTTCCCATCGGCAGGCAGGTGTTCAGCCATCTCCAGAAAAGCAGGGCTCCATCACACCTAACAGTTACTTGGGAAGACAAATGCCATCACTCTGAATGTCCCCCCTTCCTTCTTCTGCCCCCAGCTTTATATGCTGAGCGTGATGTCATATGGCATGGAATATCCCTTTGGTCATTGGGGTCAGCTGTCCCGGCTGTGTCCCCTCCCARCTTCTTGTGCACCCCCAGCCTACTTGCTGGTGGGGTGGTGTGAGAAGCAGCAAAGGCCTTGACTCTGTGTAAGCACTGCTCAGCAATAACTAAAACATGTCTGTATTATCGATACTCTTTTCAGCACAAATACAAAACATAGCCCCATACTAGCTACTATGAAGAAAATTAACTCTATCCCAGCCAAAACCAGCACAATGAGGTTTTTTATGGCTAATTTGTCACCATCAAGCTTTGTTCGTGCATTTAATCAACAAAATGAACAGTGCTTTAACCAGGGAAGGTGAGATATTTAGTTAATAAAAGGTAGTGAAGGATATTTCTGAGACACTCTGATGAACTCAGTACTTGAACCTTTCAACTTGCATTTACCCAGGAGAGCATTTGATGAGATCTTCCAATTTTCTTTAATCATTTCACTCAGTGTATTTTTTTTTCCATATATTTCACTATCTGTAATAAGAACTAAGTCACCAAGCACATAAGGAAAAAAAGCTGTCAGTATTACAATAGTGGTTTTGATGTGGGGGGGCTAATAAAAAAGTTATTTTATCTGTGCTGAATTCACTGTGGACTTTTCAAGGGACCTATCTTTTCCTCTTGGCTTAAGTAGCAGAAAGTTGTGGTTGATGTGCTGCTGGTATCTGAAAAGTACTTTTCATTGATTTGAGAAGGAACACATGTGAAACTGCAATCATTGTGTGTTTCTTCAAGAAGCAAAAGATCACCATAATATCAAGCCTTTCCTTCAGCTTTTCTCTGTGAGAGAGAAATCAGCTGCGTTTGACCTAAAAACCTCAGACCTAATTTTGAATAACTACAGAAAAACAGTTTTTAACAGGATTGCATTTCACTCTTTCAGACAAATGTGAATTCCTTTCCCTTTGCGTGGATTTCTCTAAACAGGGAAATCCAATTCCCTTTGGATTCTTCCCCTCTGAGTGAGGATGAGACTGAGTCATCCTCCATTTGTTTGTCTTTGATGACGAATATTACTCTCAACTTCCAAACAATGTCAGCAATGAAAACAGGGCATCTGCAGCTTGGTTCAGTTATACTTACACCCTTCCAAAATACTAGATAGAAAATATGCATATACTTCATTTTAAACACCTGAATAACTCCACTGGCTTTAGCTGGGATATTTCTAACATTAAAATTTGCTGGATTAAGACCACCACGCTTATTAAAACTGTGCCCTGCTTGCAATAGTAATTTGGCACTCATACAGCTGTGGCATTCCTGGCAGTGAAACAGGCTTAACAATTTTTTAGTTTAGACATACTCTTCTGGGAGCACCATGATGTTCATGCTTTAACACAACCACTTATGTTGTGGGTGCCACCTACATCCAGGTGGGTAGGTCTTTAGACAGGCCACACTTCATGGTCCCCCTGCAGAGAGCACTGCTAAGCTGATTCCTTGTCAGGCTTGCCTTTGAAAACTGCTAATTCCATTTGCGCACCTGTGAGTGCAAAATGCAAGATGTATGATGGAAACCGTTCAAAAGCATAGCCTGCTTTGCAGCAAGCAACAGATCTAGTCTGGAATTTTATGTCTTCTTTCTTCAGTGATTCAAGTATGGTTTAATCTGAAACAGTGATAAAAGCAGAATGCTGGAACTTCTATTCAGCTATCCAAATTAAAGGCAAATAATTCTACAGCAGACTACAAAAAGCTGCACACAGAAAATATGAATATTAATGTATTGCAGTTTCAGTTGTCAGAGTCTTTTTTCCCTTTGCTCTGCTCAGCAATGATATAGGTGTTCTGTTGAGCCAGGCTCTTCTTACAACAGACAGGATGAAATTGTTTCCTTGGTTAGACAGCTCACCCTTGAGGTATGCTCAAAGAATATCCTTTTTTGCACATCTATACTGCAGCTTCCAATTAGGGAGGCAATATAAGCAGCAAGAAGCAGCAGGGGAGAGAAAAAGATGTTCTTTCTCTTTAGACAGAAAATTCCATGCTGACAAAAAAGTTAGGATTCGTCAACTCAAAAAGTTTCTTGGTTTTTATTGTGTATTCATGCGAGAGAATTCACATACATGTGCATGACTGATTCCTTTCCTGGAGGCTGTTGGAACTGCAGCTCTCAGAACTTGAGCTATTCAGAGAGCTGTAAATGTTTGTCTGATCCTCTGCAGTAACACTTTTATAGAGAAAAGCTCTTTTCTCCCAAGAATATTTTCATCTGCAAATGCGACACAGCATCTTCTCCATCTGATAGTGGTTTTCCACTAAATTCAGTCTGGGCAAAATAACTAAGTAAATCCTGCTGTTATTTCTACTTGCTGCAGAGTGTTGATCTTTTGTAGTCATTCCTAATGCAATATGAGATGAGAAAATAATAATTTATTTTTAAAACAGGGTACAACACAAATACACTGCGCAAGATTATTTCCAAGTTGCTGTTGATCATCATCAAAGTTTGAGATGGCCTGCCAGTGATAAGGCAACACCAAGCAATGAACAACTCAGGTTAGATATCCAGGAAAGCTCTATCTCAGCTGGGATTCTAAACAAGGCTTTTGAGCAAATCTTTGGGAAAATCACCAGTAACACTCCTATCCCCATAGTTCATTACTTTTTTTTGAGAATACAAAACTGACTTGATTATTTTCAGGCTTGACGGTATACTAGTCTATGTTCATGTTTGCAATAGATTGCAATGCTTTAATAATACGCCTGTTGTTTACTTGGAAGCAGAGAGGCTAAGCTGCACCTAGCTCGATCCAGCATGAATGTTGAAGCAGGCTTGTGTTACGTTTGAGCTCTTCATGCCACCTTTGCAGTTTCTGAGTTTTTCTTTAACTTTTGGCTTTGTAGCCTCAAAGTAACTTCAGTCAAAATATCTGAGCATTGTCAGGTTTCAGGTCAAAAGTATGTCAAAAGTAGAGTTTTACATGATTTCCACCCAACAGTAAATCCCTTCCTGCATCTGATATTCAGCCTAAGCTCACTTGAAAAGTTTTAGGTTTCACAGTGAATGTTTCTCACAGCTCTAGGTTGAAGAAGGCTGGAATGTTATAGACCTCTCAGTGAGTTTCATCCAAATTCCAGCTAATTTGATACGCGTCTTCATGACTATGAGGAGAAGTGGATCAAGGCAAAGATTTTGCTGGTGTGCAGCGTCAGATTCTCAAACAGTACACACAGGACAGTGCCAGACAGAACAATAAAGCAAGATATCAATGGTCTCTTTTTTTTCACTTACTAGTTTCAAGTAGCAAATATTGAGAGCAAAGTTCCTGGGAAATGCCTTATGAAACACATTTCTTCTTTTAGACTCATTACTACAATAAAAATCATCTTAGAGTCACAGCAACAAATATTTTCCACGGACTGTTTAAAATAGGCAATTTTGCACCCTCAGAGACAGTTAATTCCAAAACAAGATGACATCCCCAAGTAGATGCTGCTTGCTTCTGGGTGTGCACCCTGGCGTAGTCTGGAAAGGTAGCAGCACACAGCTTGCTTCACCAGCACACCATTATACTTTTCTAATAGCCCAAGCACACACAAGCTATCTATTGAGCAGCCAGATATGAGGGACACCGGCAAGGATATTTTTGGAGTGTTCTGTTCAAAATCACAAGGGTGTAATCCACAAAGAGATTTAGACACCTAAGACACCTAAGAGTCTAAAGCATGTCCAAAGCTCCCTCTTTCCTCTGTTTATCCCAAGAAAGTCCCCTGGGCAGCTACCTTTCTGCAGCTAGGTGCCACAGAGCCTCCTTTGTCCCAACTACACAGAGCACCACTGTAGGAAAGTTTTGCACCAGAGGGATCTAAGAGGATAGATGCACTGTCCTCCAGCACCAAACAAGCATAGCCCAGACAACAAAAGCCCTGAGATGACAAGAGAATATTTTTGTCAGAGGTGTGGTACGTCCATGCGCAACCTGTGCTTGTGCCTGGGGGCKCTGGTGGGTCCATTATATGAATGCAGCTGTCAAGGCAGTAGTTTTGGATGGCAGGTAGGGCCCAAGCCTCAGTAGGGAGATGTCCCATCCCACTGCCAAACTGTTATTCAAAAAGCAGGTCACCTGCTCCAGGCTCAGGCACCAGTTTTCAGTGTTGGTGTCAGCCTTGGATGCTTGGAGAGGTCCTTTTAGGAGACACATGCTCCCTCGACATAAACTGTCTCACACATAGGAATGTGTCTGTTCCGTTTTGTCTGTCATTGTCATGAACAAGGGGCCAAAGAAGTTATTTTACAACACATTTCATGAAAAGGAAGTGAGTTAATTTATTTCCTTTCCTTTTTCTTGCCTTTTCCTTCATAACCATTATCCAAAGGCCATGAAAACAAAAGTAGCTAAATATTAAAGGTTATTTTCCTATTATTTTTATTACTATTTATTACTAACTCTGTAGTGAAAAACTTTTTGCAACACCGTTTTAATTTATCATGCAGAGCAGATTTAAAAATCAGAAGAAACTACATTGAAAACATTGCAAATCAGAAAAAATCTTTGCATCTTTGTTTAAATTATTTCAAACATAGCACCTCATATTGCAAGCTCCCTGACTTCCTAGCTGTATGCTTGACCACTGGAGGCAAAGATTCTCCTTCAAGGAAGAGGACATTCAAGGTTGCCCATCACCCATGGTGTCCTACAGGAAGAATGATAGACCTCATGGTAACCTGATGGTAATTTATGGGCAGGCACATGGTCTGTTAGGCTGCATTCAAAGGACAATTTCCTGATCCTTATAAGCTTAATAAACAATACAGCCTGTTACACCAGTTGAAAATGAGGCCCTGTGGGTCAGTTCTGCAAAACCACAAACACACCACCAAATAGAAAAGATTACTAACCTCTATTCAAACAGGGCTCTCTTGGCAGGTTGTGTTACGCAACTTTTCCAAAAGCGTGTTAGCTATTGGCAGACACTGAGAAATATCATCCAAGTCCTTTTCTCTCTCTCTCATTCTTTTTCTTCTTTCTTTAATAGTCAGTCAATTTGGTGTCCTGGAGAGAGAAAAAATGTTCCATGAAGAAATCACTTTGAAGCTTAATTTTTCACTGCCAAAGTACTTGGACACTCATTTTTTCCAGTCTTTCTCTAACTCTTGTTATCACTACTGCTGACTCATCTCCTGATGCAGAGGGAAAAACAGTTTTATGGGAACACGAAGAGGTCACAACTGAATTATTTTGGCTGTTATAAATGGCTTTGCAAATCGTTCTCTGCACTGCTATGAAGCAGATTTTCATAATTTCTGAATCAAAGCTAGTGCTCCAGGGCAGAAGGATGCCCAGAGTGGTGGAAAAGCACGTAGCCTTACCTCTCAGGCAGGAGCACCTCTCAGCCAGCTGTGGTGAACAYCGCTGTCCTGCATACTGCTGAAGCAGTACTCCACAGCAATCCCATTCAGCTTTCCCCAGTCGGAAAAAAATATATCTAACCTTCCCTGTAAGTCCTTATAAGGTGCAGTAAATCAGGACTGATACTTCAAGATGCTTCTGGAGAACATAAAAGCTCCGCTCTTTTTTTCCCTACCTCCAAAACTTGCACAGGGATTTTGTTTGCATAGAAACAAATAAACCGTTGAATTGTTTCTCCATTTCTTCATAAAATCCCATGTGCTCTCCACACATATATGAACACAAATATATTTGAAAGCAAGTTAAGTAATTGCAGTGAATCACTATTTCAGTTAATTTCACCTGCACTTGCTGTCCGCACATCTTTCACAGAGAAGTTATGAAATAAACAGTTTTAGCAGAAGTTATCTGTAAATTCCTTTAATAAAAAATGCTTGGCTATTATGCTGTTTGTTCACTGTACATATTTATAAYGACACTGTGTGTAACTGCATCCCATTAATCAATCAGACGGTTTTGTGTCTGTTCCCTTTTCAGAGGCAGAACACTGCGTGATGAAAATATAAACAGACTATACAGCTGAAAGTAGCATTGACCTGTGGTGAATCTTTAAGCCTTTTGGCTTTTCTCAAGATTTTTCAAGATTATTAATCAAATGAGTGTGTGTGTGTGTTCATGTTAAGATGCCAGAGATGATAGGTCAGTAAGAGACATAAAACTGAAAAATCACTTCTGACTCTCAAGAATCACTCCTGGATATTTTCCTTACCATGAACTGCACTGTGCAAGCCATGAGGCATATGTGAGCTAATAGGCTGTTTAGCTAATCCTCATCTGGCAAAATTAAAGAGTATTTTACAGCCTGCATGCTAAAATGAATCTCAAATTATTTTTAGGCAAAGTGACATAGCCTCAGTAACAGAGGGTAAGCTTGCTTCTGTCCTGAAATAGGTTTGCCTTGCAGTTCTCACACTCATCAGGCAAAACATCCCACAAGCAAACTGAGCAATGCATTCACCGGACTGCTGCATTAAAGGGGCACAGGCCGCTGCTGCATGTTGTGCATGAGACCATCCTGGATCAGGTGTGCCATTTTCCCATCGTTCACTACATTCACACCTTCAAGCAAGGCAGACAGAGGAAGGCTGCTCATGTTTGGCATCCTTTTAGGTTTTAGGCATGGGATGGTTGCTACATGATTACCATTACCACAAAGAAGGTTGTTCTGGATAGAGCAGAAGTCAAACTTTGGCTGCTCAGAAAGTAAAAGACTAGGGTACCAACACATTTTAAGCACGTCCAGCATTAGGCTGCAGCTGAGAGAGGGTCTTGGGATTGCAGTGTTGGAGTTAAGCACCTACATCTCTCCTAAGTCCTATTTCAGGTGCCTCCTTCCTCGAATCGAGTTCTTGGTGCACTTTGTTGCATCTCAGTCAGTTACTTGGAATCGCTGCTGAAATTCGGAATATTTTTCATTAAGATTTGCTGTGGGAAGGCTGGAATAAGCATAATGAAAAAAAAAGAAGGAATAAATCTTCCCAGAACATGTTCAACTGAGGGCTAATGGCTCAGATTACTGTTGGCATCAGCTGCTTCTGAGCGTTTCCAGTCCTGGCATTCATGAGAGTAGTGATAAAATATAGCTAACGTCTGTCAATCCCTATTTCAACAGTGGACTTCACAGTTGAATAAACATACTTCTAAGCACTGCAGTTTGATTTTCTTTTTAAGCACGTAGCTTCTTTATCCCTTCACATAGAAAAGGCTTTCACAGGAAATTTAAGATAAATAGAAGAGAAAGTTCAATATAGACACGTGGTGTTCATCAAGGAGAACTTCCAAATCAGCAGGAGTTTTCCTTCACAGAGATGGAAACCATCACCAYACCATCATCATCTGTTCATTTGGATCCCACTAGCTACCATGGCTGAAAGCCATTAACCCCCTTGTCTGCCAGTTTGACCAACAGCACTTTCAGGACTTTAGTCTCCAGAGGTTAATAAAACAGAGGAAAAAAAAATAACTTATCATGATGGGTACCTGCCTGTTTGTATTTCCAGGCATGGGTCTTGAGCCAGTTACTCCTTCCATTGCTATTAAAATGCCAAATCACCATAGCAATCACAGCAGAAAAGTTTGCTTGCTATGACACTAAGGATGGCTCTTAGCCGTGCATCATACAGAAGCACAGGGCATGCTTATCTCCTCCCAACAGATGGGTACACGTGTGGCCACTTACCATTTCCAGTGACGAACAGTCTCTTCCTTTAAGCTTGGATGGCTTGTTTTGAATATAGTCAGGGTAAGCATTAGGTAGCATCTCCACAAGAGATCACTGTGTCTCTTCTGTCTAGTCTGTAGGAAAGATGGAAAAAAAAATCATGCTGTTTCTAATAGGTAACATCAGACAGAATTTTCAAATGCCCTAGAAAGAATTAAAAGCATCAATAGCTCATAGCTTTACTCCAGAACACATCTATTTCTAATGAAAAGCAGTGTCATTCTGATATATTTATCTATTCCCGTAGGTTTTTTCTGATATCCTTTCCTTTTTTGCCCTGATGTTTCCATTTAATTTGCTTGTTCTTTCTTTTTTTCGTGACTATATTAGCTCCTGYCAGTTTTCAATTAATTGCTTTCAGTGTTCATACTCCTCAAAAGTTGTAACYATTTTGTTTCTCCTATTACATTTCTTTCCCAGTTTGTACATTGCATGTATTTACAGTAATCCAGTAGGGGCTTTGTAAATTGCAGTCCTCCATGTGATGCAGTCTGTGACATAGAATATCTTATAGGCCACTACACAAAGGGGAGATATACTATAGAAGGCAATTTCTCTTGTCAGCATGAGAGATGCCTTCCATGGCCCTGTTGGATGAAACAGGCCTGGGTGTTCCAGGTGAAATCCTGGCTCTGTCAGGAGAACATTTGTCACAGAGGTACAATTTCTCCATTTTTACCTCCTCTCACCACAGCTCTGCCTCGAATTTTATAGAATGAGCTCATCCATTCTCCGAAACACCATATTTTCTAATGTCATTTCGGGGCATGATGAACCCCTTGTTGTTGGAGGCCACAGAATGACTTCTCTTCCTGCATACACCAAGCCAACTTTTGTGCTTTAAGCGTGGGACATTTTTCCTTTGTGGACCACAACAGGGTCTCTACATCCAAAGCTCTTTCCAAGGTGAGTTACTCTATATGCACCCTGCACAGCATCCTGACAACTAAACCAGAGCTCCCTGTCACAGAAACAAGGTGATGTCTAAAGGCCACTCACACAGAAGGTTGCCAAGAGACAGCTCCTTCCAACTATCTACAAATATAAGGAGATTTTCTCTCCACCTTTGAGTTCTTTCCCAGGAAACATGTTGAAATTTGTCCTCATCACAGTTGACCTCTGACCTAAAGCAGATTCAAGAAGTCTAAGAAAGTGTATTTGTAAGTATAATAATGGCTCCATGCCTGCCAAGGGATTTCACTGGATACCCACAGAAGATGCTGCAAAAGTTTTCTAGTCTGATTCCTCCCCAGTTATTTTCCCAGTTTCCACTTCTCTTGCTCTGATATGCTGTTTGTCCAATAGGAATTGTACCTGTGATAGCATTTTAAAATTAATTTTACAGGCTAGTTTGATCATATGTGAGTATAAGGAAAAGATTTGATTCAAAAAATCTGTAAAACTGTTTGCTACTTTTGGCAACAATTCTTCTGCTGTTTTTATAACATACAGCCAGCTGTATACCTGATTCTTGTGGAAATTAGGCTTGAAAGAAGCTTTGATATCAATATATTTCCATTAGAAATCCTTTGAGTATTTCAAAGCCCATGGACATTATGGTAATAACTTACAATATGTCTTGATGAAGATCTTAACCCCGGATGTCAATACCAGAGAATCCCTCTAGGATAAATAACACTGCACATAATACTAAATAAAAGCCATTTTCTCTTTCAAGTTTTGATAGCTAAACGATACAAGCAAAGTGACTGTGGCACAGCCCCAGGCATATGGGATTCCCTCACCTAGCTGCCTTGCTAATGAACTGGATGAAAAATGGCAAAAAGCCATCAGTCTGAACTTAGCTTTTTGTTCAAACAATGTTCACTCCCACAGAGGCAGCAGTTATTCCCCATGTCAGTAGTCACTAGCATGATTCTTTGGAACAAAACTCAAAACCTTTGTTCAGCATCTGAAACAAATTAATTGTGATTGAGCTGTGGCAGGGTGTAATGAATAATCTCTCTGCAGTTGCTCATTTATACTTGCAATAATCTTCACTACTTGTGTATGCTTTTACTTGTCAGTAGGGCACTGAAACACTGATCACAGAAAAGTAATTGCTATTTATAGTCCAGCAGAGCAACAGATAGACCTACGCTGAAATCATTTCTGTTCATACACATCCCAGTTCATTCTTTCTTCACATTTCAAGGCAGAAGACTCAAACCTGGACATTTTTGGGATGTGAACTTGGGGCCACAACTCATTTTGAATATYCAGCAAGTTTGCAAACCTTTTATATTTCTCCTCTCTAAGAGAGGGTAGTGGGGTCTCAGTGCAGTCAATTAACCCAGATTAGGTCTTGATTTCAGATTTTGCTGCAGTGTTTGGGATTTTGAGCATGACACTTAAGTTTTCAATGTTTGTGCTCTCTTACTCAAAGCTAAGCATTCAGATTGCCCACTTCACAGAATTTTTATGAAGATTAATTGATTATTATTTCTACAATGTTCAGCTACTGCAGTGAAAAAAGCATCAGGGGGATTTAAAAAAAAATAATATTTGTTGTYTTTCAGCTGCAAGTAAGTTAAATAAAATCAAGTCTATTCATCCCCCTTATCAAAGAGTTCGCTACAGCACCCATACTTATAAAAGAACAGCATCTTCATCAACAAGAAGTTCTGTTGACTGTGTTAGGAATTCCTTCATAATCAGTTCATTCACCTACATTAAGTATATTAATGGTCTGCTCCAGAAGGAACAACATCCTACGGTCCAGGTTTTGCACATACATACCTCTATGAAAACTCCTGATACCGATACACACAGCATGCCAAGAAAAGTACATGCCAAAAGAGCAAGTACTGGATTATTCCTTTCAGATGATAAATAGTAATGCCACAGTTTATTGAAAAATGTCTGCATTTGGACAGTCTCTTATTTCCCTTTTCAGAGCTAGGCATCTTATTTCTCCAGGTTCTGTAAGGTTTTGTTTCAATTGTCAGGAGAAATGTTGTTAAACCTTTCATTCTCTTTCATTTTTACTCCATTCATTATTTCTAAAACAATGAGTGACCAAAACTTGGATTTATCAAGGATGATAGTTCAGTTTCTTGCTATAAGACATCATTTAAAGGTCATTTATGGACTTCACATTTGCTCGTGCATTTAATTTGGCTGATGAAGTGCCAGTTTTTTAAGGACCCGCTTATAAATGTCTGTCTTTCTTGCATTTTTGCTGGAACTAATACCAGAAAAAAACCAATAGATAAAATCAAATTGCTGAAATAAATGACCTGCATTTGTCTTTAATGGAAAAGGTTAACTCTCAAAGGGAAGGAAGACTAGTTATGTGACTAAGTGATAAAACTAGTATTTAAGAGAAGTGAAATGCTGATTCTGCCAGATCGTCAGAATCAGATAATCAAATGGTGCAATTAGGTGTTTCTCTACTAATTTAAACAAACCTTTACCCATTTTCACAAGTGGGAAATCTGACTCTCAGCTTGCAGATGCATCTGGCTAGTGAAGTCTCAGATGATACTGGCTCCTCAGAATTTGTAGCACATGTTGGCCTGTTGCACAAGAAAAAAATAAGTGGAGTGTTCTCTTAGGTGAAGATACATTCATGCGGATTAAAGCTTCTTCAGTTGGCAGCTCTTTTCTTTCAAAAGGATATAAAACTGATAGGAAGAGGCCTGTAGTTTTCAAGGACAGTCATAAAAGCTSTAATTATGGTACCAAATGAATTTGGTGACCTTGCTAGACAAACTGCATACAGCTCTGTTTTGAATGACTGAGCTGAGAATCAAGGACACTTGGTGAGTCCATGCGGCTTTGGGTAGTTATCTTTTGGTAAGGTGGTGAAAGAAGAGGAGGATTGTCTTTCCAGCCACATTTGCAAAAAAGTCAGGAGCAGTTACACAAATTTATTACAGGACAAGCAGAAAAAGAAAAACACTGTTTTTCTGAGCCTTCCTAAAAATATAATGTTCACTGTGGGATATAGGAAGAATGAGCAGTGTCTGGAGCATGGCAATGCTGAAGATTGTTTTTATAGTGTGTAGTGCACAGATAGTTTATAAATAAGATTTATAAGATAAAGTGATAYACCAATATTTTCAGAAAGGGAACATCAGAAATATCTTTTTTCCCTACTGAGCCATTATCTTTACATTTAGGGTTTCCTCCCAAGTAGCTTGTGCTACATTGAAAGCTCACCTGCCATCCATTACATGCCAATGGGGAAACAAAAACCTCCCGGTATGCTTCATTCTCAGATATCAAACCGAAAGTAGTATACAGAACTTCAGATAAAGAGTGTCCACCACTAATGTGCATATATTAGTCTGGATTAAATTCTAGTAGTGTATGTCCAGAATACGTCCAGAAAGAGATTTTGGCAGCTTACTGAAGAAACAGCTTTTGAAAGATTTAGAGCAGAAATGAACCAGGTTACCTGGAAAGCTCAGGTCAGCATGAATGCAATTTCCCAGGGCTCTTCTCTCCACAACGGGTCCATAACAGGAATCAAAGTTCAGTTTAAATTCAGATCCTAATATGCAAAATGCTTCAAGAGATTGGCTTAAGTTACCTGATCAAGAAATTACCGATGTCTCCAAAACCAGGATCGCTATTGTCACCTCTGCTGCGATGTGACGTGGCATTTTCAGCTCAGCAGAAAACGGTTGCCAGGGCCAGAGACATGACTTCCACCTTGAACAGGAAACCAGTCTCTTAGCTGATGTTTCACATCTAAAGGTAACTTCCAGCGGACTTATATTTACTGCACACTCACACTAAAATAGAAGGATATAAAAGAAGACCTGAAAGCACACGAAGGCATTTARTTCATAAAATGTGGGAAATGAGTTAAAATAAAAAATCAGCTACAAGTTCTCGAAGATACTCAGATGTTGTAGGTGATGCAAAACCATACAGATTTTGTGTTAGAATGACCTCCAAATTCCTTGGTTAGAGATCCCTCCTCCTGCTTCCTGTTTCCCCATTTCATTAAAAGGTTCAAGTACAAAGTAAAACCAAATCYAAGCAGCTATGCTTTAGTGTGCTGATTAACGTTCGTATTTACTGTGAACCGAACCAAACTTATCTGGGAAAGGAACTTCCACTGCAGTAACCTGAGCACTGAAGGATGTTTTTACAAATCTTTTCATTTGACAAGTTAATTTTCTAAAGTAATGTTTACTATTGCATTAAGTTAGTTTGAATTTCAGGTAGCAATAGGATCACTGAATTGGCTTTACATTCTTGTTTTATACTTAGCACCAGCTTAAGCCTGTCATATCAATCCTGCAGAAAATTCTGCAGTTCACTTACTCTTTCCCTTTGCTTCCCACCTTCATATAAGTTCTAGTGATGTCTTATTATCTTGTGGTTCAGTCCTAACTAAACTTTGGTTTTGAAGGAATCAAATGGTATTACAAGTTTTTAGATTTATTGCTGCTACAAATATGGTAGACATTTGGATTTAAAAATCTTCAGTGTGAAGACAGCTGAATCAAGGAGTCTTGGTTGGGATCCTTCTCTGGCTCTAATTTCTATGGGAAGGCTTACAGAATTTGGAGCACATTAACCTATACTCCAGCATTTACAAATCCAGGSACAAAATCTACACCTTCTGCTACAGAACAAGATTGCTAAAAAAGAGCAGTTTCATTTAATAAGCACTGCTCCATTTGGAGAGCATGAAATGTGGAACGCTTCTGAAAAGCTGCTGTAAGGACATGGGCATGCAATAGCCATGCTTGAAAATGTTGGTGGTCTTAATTTTTGTTTTCAGCCACAGCCCTTTCAAATCTATTCCTCCAGCTGCTGAAAACACAGTGTACAAACCAAACTCTGGCACTTACTAACTGTTCTGAAGGACAGCAGATCTGCCCTGCCTCAACCCTGGTCTTCACTGTCTCGCAAACTGCAGGCGAGTCTTACCGGGGGAATGGAGAAGAGCTGGGAGCAGATGTCCCTCTACTGAGCAAGGCAAAGTGAGAGCTGAACTCCAGCCCTTTTGACCTCCACTTCTTGCCACTTTTGAAGGAATTTATACTCCAAAAATATTAAGAAAGATAACAACTGCTTTTTATCTCTCAACAGGAGGGTAGATCTAGAAGTCCTAAACAGGGTCTAAATAACAGGACACGAGTTATGAATAAATTAATGTCCCCTACTGGGGTGACAAGTTTGGTTAGTACATATTCCTGTATAGATAAATATTTCTGTAGAAGAGACCTTGGAAGTCAATAATCGGGATCTGAAAACCAGGAAGCTAGGGAGATGCATTGGGTTTAAACAGCAAGGTGCTGGTAGGAGGGGCTGCAGGGCGGCCTCTGTGAGGAGAGGCTGCCCCGTGCTGGACACAGCCGGTTCCAGCCAGTTCCAACCGACCCACCGCAGGGCACGGCTGAGCCCCGCAGCCAAGATGGTGGCGCCTCAGGGAAAGTGTGTATGAGGAAGGGCAGTTACATGCCAAGGGAAAAAAAAAGGGACCTCCAAGGCCAGAGCAGTAAGAGGTGCTCCATGGTGGAGCTACTGACACCCTCAGGGGGACTTCAGCCCAGGGACAACCCATACCGGAGCAGAGGAAATGAGTAAGAAGGAAGAAACAGAGAAAGAAAAGATTAAGGAACAAGGAGCGGCAGAAAGAAACCACGATGTCCTGACCTCAACATCCTGCTCCTTCAGTTTCATCCTCAGGCTGTAAGATATAGATCTATAGACCTTAGTGATACTTTGAAAGAAAATTTAAAGCCAAAAAGGCAACAGAAACAAGTGGATCTTTAAAAGTCTTCTATTAGGAAGTTTCAAAGTGGCTGAGGAAAATACATAATCCAAAAGGATTTTAATTGTCTCTTTTACTTTAAAAATACACACCTGTAACTGGTACTTTTTCATTCTATCCAGGTTTGCGCAGATATTATTGTTGGAGGTGGAAGAATCCTGACTCATCACTACCATTCAGCACCACTTGATGCATCCGAGATCCAAGTAGTTGTCAAAACAGGTGAAAGCTGTTCTCAATAACACAGACAAAACCAACATACAGTCCTCAGCCTACTGATAAGGTGTACTTCTGCCTGCTGTGCACCTGATTATCATTGATTGCACATACTCAGTATCTCACAGGATCAGATCGAACCAACAACAGAAGTAGAAACATTGATTATGAGTCCAAATGCTGACTATTTTTGTTCAGCTAGTAATTTACTCTACATACTTCAATTAACCAAGCTAAACAGCCTTTGCCAGATAACCATTAATATGATTTCTGTCTAACTGAGCAAGTATCACTTGCAATTCATTCTTGATTATAAATCTGAACTGAGGCTCCCAATCCTGTTTTCATACAAATTCATGTGAAAAGCATAGTCTCCAATGAGCATTAAATTATACAGATCTGATTGGAATCTGTCAATTTACATTTCTTTTAATTTAGGGATAATATTGCCTGGGAGTTTGTTCCCACATCCAAAGTGGAAGAGGGAGATCATAAGCAACAATTGATCTTTGGTGCTCGATGCAATTTTTCTAAAGCAAACACTGCTTTACTTGCTTTAGCATATAAAAAGCAAGCAAATTCACTAAAAAAGAAGTAATATTTTTTATTGGACTCACTGTAGCAACTGGACAATAAGTAAGTTTTCAAGCACAAAAACACTTCTCTCAGTGTGCCCTAAAAGTTCATCCATTTTCCCTGAATCTATCACTAGTAACAGAGAGAGGTAAGATGATAGTTCTCCCTAAAAACTTGCCCTCACTTTTACTCTGAGATTTTTTTTAATGTTCAATATCCTATTGGACATACATACAGCAGCAAATCCTCAACTGCTGCAGAGCAAAGCACCTTTCCCTCCATCTAAGCCTTGCCAGTTTTCACCTGCTGAGAATGTATCCTAACGCCTTCTCCCTAAATTTTGCTAGTGTAGCAAACTGCTAACAGAGTGCAAATATTTCTTTATGTCTCATGGGGTGCTCTGTTCCATTGAGCAAAGAAGGCAGTAAAGCCTGTGAGCATACAAACGTAAGGAACAGGCCCCAAAATCAGAGAACTGCCCCAGGCGGTTGCAGGGTGGCCATTACCCGGGGCTCAGGAGGGAGCAGGGCAGATGACAAGATGATCAGGGCTCTTTATCAAACAGCCCCTGCGAACAGTATGATTTCTTCAGGTACCTCATGGCCCACAGAGTAGCACCTCAGCTGTAAATCCAGTCGACCTCTCAACTAAGGAGGCCACGCCACTAGAGCCCATGATTTTTCCAACCTATGTTGAAAAATAAGTTTAAACACACCCTTGTCTCAGCAGTGACCAAGCTGTTTCTGAAACAATTTGACCTGCTGGTGTTGCAATGGCTGAAAGAGATTGTAGCTGGACTGCAATAACCCTGCTGGCAGCTCTTATCCTCTCATATAAATGCTGAAAGCCATTTAAATACATTTGCATGTGTTCTTCAGGGTTTTGTTATTAAAAGGAAAATAGGAAAATTGTTAATAGGAGGCTTTATGGAAATGTGCTGTTTAGTTATAAACTACCTTATGCTGAAAAGGCACACACATAGGAGTGATTTCTGTTCAGGTAAAAGAGGAGAGGATTTCTATCCCAAACACACAATATTCATTAACTGTAGTCAAACATAAGCCACAAGCAAGGAAAAAAATTCAACCCTGGAAAATTTGCAAAGTATTTCAAAAGAACAAGAATTCAACATCTAAAAGGAATTTACTTATTTACACCAGATGTTACAGATGAAATGCAGCCTTGCAAGAGAAGATTGGATGCTCTCCAATTGTTCAAACATCAATACTTTTTGAGGTGTGACAAGAGTGTGGGAATCACAAAAAAACCCAACCATCAACTGCACGTTTTTTCCTAGATTTCTAGATCATGAACTTGAAAAACTTAGTTGAATGTTTTACATTTAGGAGTGTCTTGTAAGTGAAAACAACAAGCTGAACCCCCAAACTTAATCAGTGCAACCCATCTTTACCATGCTAAGAAATATTTCTACTAACATTAAATTATATACGTGGGCAGGGCATGTAATATATACAAATAGGAGACACCTCAGACCCCCRCAGTCTGAGACACCCTGTACTTACTCATTGTAGGCAGGATTCTGCAGCTTGCTTTAGTTTGCCACAAATGCCATCAGTCCAGAGCATTTTAAAATAGAAGATAAGCCACAGCACAGTAAAATCTCTGCTCAACCTGAGCATCTCTCAGCTAATAGCACTGGTGCATAGACCCTTCATCAGAAAGAGCTGTTCTCCTAAAATTAGAGCTACAAAGGATAAATGGTACTGGGAAGATAATGAAAAATGTCTCTTTTCCTGATCTTATTTTATCTCCTTTAGCTGTCTGGAGAGGAACTTAGTTGTCTGAAAGGGTAAAATCCTCTCTGTCTTGATTGTTGCAGACAATGAATGGATCCACATGTAGCCAGTGTGCTGTGTTCTCCCTTGACAGTTCAAACCAGAAACAATTCAGGCATAAACTCCATTTAGTAGCTGCTGAGAGTACGCTTTCCTCCCCAGGCTTTGTAAGCCAATGCAAACTATAACTTTACTCTCTGCCCTGTAAGCCATATGAGTTTTGTTAAAGGTGTGGGGCCTGATCCAATTTTGCTGGGCCCCATGGAAGTTTTTCAACTAACTTGTTTGACATGAATTGGACAGTAGAAAATTCATTGGACTTCAGGCATAACCATCACTTTTTGAATTGATTAGTTAAGACTATTATTACACACACACAGAGCCCAAAAATTACTGGGTACAAAGGAAAAAAATCCTGAAGGGGTATCTGTTGTAAAATTTAGGTTAGCTACATGTTATGTTCACTAAGCTGTTGCCCTGGAGAAGTCTWAACACAAAAGCCTGCAAAGAGATTTAAGGGACTTATCTGTATGGAGAGAAGGCAAAATCACACTAATAAATCAGCAGAAGATAATGAGGTCTTTGTGAAACCCTCTATCTTTGACTTAAGTTGCAGTCTGCTGAGTGCCAGAAAAAGGGAATACGATTCTTCACTGAAAAAAAAAMCAAAACACAAACTACCTGAAAAACAGGTCTTTATTTGCCATTAAAACAAGCACAAGATGGTGAAACTGAATTGAGTCTTATAGTATGACTGTAATTTGTTATACGGTCACTAGGCTAATATCTGAGTCTCAGCAATCTGCTGACTGCTCATAAAAACATTCTATTTAGCAACAGTTTTGCTGATACTGTATAAAAGATTTGCTGTATTTTCTTTTCCTTTCACTTTATTGCAAAGGATATTTATACAAAAATAGAAAGCTTGCTTCTGAGGAGTTCATCTGTTCCTTCTGGCGTTTCCGCCTCTGTTATCACAAACAGATGATCAACACAGAGTATCAGCTGAGAGAGCTGACAAACCCTGCTGAAGCAAAAGGCCTTGCTGATGATTCAGAACAGAATATTCTCACAGGAGGACTCACAGACCAAGGCTTCTGGACACTGGCCTATGTTTCCCATAGATTTGCTAAATAGTCTGTCACCTCAACCTGTGTATATATGTTTGTGTATACACACATATTCTCTAGTCCATTTGTGCCCCACATATAATTATTTCTTCTTATTATTACCACTAACAATAAAAAGAACAAGGAACTGCTTGGCTTATTGCCATTGTCATTAATCCTGCCACAGTGTGGGGGAAAAGGCTACTCACATCTAGTTCAAATTAGTTGTTGTGGATTTTCCCACATCCATTGCGTCAAGCACCCATCCCGCCAATCATCTTCCACTGGGACACCTTCGACAGCCACGTCTGTATYCTTTTCATTTTACCTGCTGCTGCTAAACAGAGGTCTGGCAATAAAATGGATTCCACCTGATTACAAATACATGCAAGTAGCAAACTCCATAGGACATCTCACCATCATCTTCTTACTGGCTGCCTGCTGTAGGGGTGGGAGTTGTAGGTTCTTAAATGATTATTACATTGCCATAAGTTGTCATCGTACAGAAATGTTTATCTGGTTTTAAAAGCTGCTGAAGGTACTATTAAAGTAGCTGGACACTCCTTAAACAAATTCAGATACATACTTTAAAACAAAGAAACCTGCCTGACTTTGATTGTCACTGGGAAACTGAATTAAGGCAATACAGTGAAGGTACCCTCAACCCAATGTAAAAACATGCTCAGTAGAAATTCTGCTGTTACACTCATTGCAATTGCAAAATTGTCTCATGACATAGGCCCTTGGAAGGTTTTTTGCTATAAAAACCTCAATCCAGGTTCTCAGATAGCAGGGACTGCTGCACAGAGCATGCCAGAGCAGTTAGATTAAGGGTAACAGCTGGGTTACTGATGAAAAAAAAGCCTCATTGTATAAACTTGCCAAAATCAAAAGCTTCCACTGATGTCTCATTCTCTAAAGACTATAGTGATTCATCATGGATATTTGACCCCCAGTTTTTGTCCCTTTAAATTGAAAACTGTCTGCTGCAGCCACTGCCTTAGGAGAAGAGCCTGGTTGCTTAAAGCTTGAAGGAAAGCATTAAGTCCTCCATAGAGTTCCAGAAAGACAGAATCCCAGCAGGGGAAAAGCACTCTTGGAAACAAGGAAAGCAGAKTGGCAAAGGCCAACTAAATGTGGTTGCTTTATATATATGCTTGGCAAAGTTTGGTGGCTTTTTCTGTTAAAATCAGCTACATTTACCAATGAGGGAGCTGTGAAGTTAATAAAAATCTAAGACAACCACTGGAAACCCTAACACACCACATGCCCAAAGGGTAGGTGCCAACTCAGTGAATGTTGTGATAAAGAAACTTTCTTGAGCAGAGGTTGCCCAAACCTCACTTTTTTGTGCAAAGGGAAGAAAAAAACCTGTTTAGGAAGCATCTTTTCTGTGACAGACTCTGCAGATCGCATTTGTTATTGCACCTCATCCAAAGGAGCTGCAACCCACTAAAGACCACTGCAAGCTGAGGGCCAGCACAGCCCAGTAGCAGCCCCAACTAGCTGTAATGGCTAGAAAAGAGCTGTGCAAGCAAGAGTACCRCTTCCTGTTCAACTACAGTTCAACAATAACTCACAGGGGCCTTTGTCCCTGGGTGGAGAACAATGACTCCTTCTGTCCAGAGGGAGCTGTAGAGACTCCAGAAAACCTTCTTACCTATCAAAATCCTCTGAGGCAGCCAACAGACTCCAAGTGGGGCTCATTTGGGCAGGAAGAGTAACAACTGACTACTCCAACAGGGCCCCACAACCCTTAGAGGAGGCCAGTACACTCTAGTTGAGGGGAAAGGGATAGTGCACAGGTTATTCAGGCTTTCCAAATTGCACTGTAGCTTTTCTGCTTTCTTCCTCCTTCAGTAAAAATCTGTTCTGTTACGGTCTTTTATTTAACACAGTGATGGCAAAGGGGAAAATGCTGCTCCTGGGAAGCCTAGGCTGTCTGATTTTATAGCAAASGCTTTGGGATGAAGTGAGTGAGCCATGGTAGTTTATGTTTTTTAATTAAACTGGCTGGAAAAACAGAGCTCTGCTGCTGACCCTGCTGCTCAGTGCCTGGGAGAGGGTTACAGCTTGTCTTTGTCTTTGCATTTTAACAGTTTTCACCAGTTGCCTCTTCTATAGCTCTCAGTAAAGCTGATGGAAGTTCACACAACTAAAACAGAAAACAACATTTCAACAACATAGTGCTTAGCATCTCATTCCTTCCTCCTGCTATATTTGTGGGGAAATAATGGAAATGTAACATGAGATCTAAAGTTACAGAAATGTGTTGTGGAGGCCTGACGCTGGGATTCAAACAGGGACATGACCCTGAGAGAGACCATCAGAAGCCTATTCTGAGAAGTGAGTGATATTGTGGTAGAGCTCTGACACATCTGATGACAAAYTTCAGAGCCACCAGAGAATCTGACTCAGTTCTCACCACAACTATCGTGCTTGGATGGGATCCAGCAAAACAGATTAGTCCTTGAAAACTAGTTGCGAGAGATGTAGGTGGGCAGCAGATTACAGTTGCCACTTCAGAAGAAACTTCATATTTGGAAAAGAATTTGTAATTTTATAACTATCCCAAAATTACATCTGCATAGTGCCCCAAGTGTAAACAGTCCTGTTACTGGACCTGCCATATAAAAATGTGCAACTGCATTGCTAGCACTCTGTCATGAATGCATCACTACAGTCCAGAATTAAGCAACACCAGCACCAGATGATGGGTGTACCAAACAGCCGGTCACTGGGTTACACTGTCTTCTTCCATCATCGCAAGACATGATCTGCTCTCAGAAGGTCTGATAGTTCAGATGTCCAAGGAAAACAYAAGAAGAGGTGTGGGTGACTTAATAAGTGTGACCTTTCCTTCTGAGTAATGGCTCGATTCAGTGGTTCTTTCAAAAAGAAGAATCTTTCCACTGATGTCAACAGAAGTTGATCATCACGCCCTAAGGCAGAGATGGTGAAACTTCTTGGTCTCTGTGGCTATATTTGTTTTAAGAAACAGTCCAGTTTCGTTGTTGGTAACTCTAGGCCAATACACTGTCACAGTTTGCCATGGCTGTTGAGAAGGGGACTGGCCCATACTGCAGGTCTAATGTATCTTTGAAGGTCCTTCCAAATTTTGTAAACCAGCTTATTGCTGTTTAGATATGCAGTTACAGTCAAGGACAAGAAGGCAAATGCTGCACAGCAATTCAAGGAAAGGAGGTCATGGAAAGAAACTACAGTTCTAAAAAAGATTAGAAGAAAGTAAAGGGAAGTGATTGTAAATAATAGAGAGTTGCTTGATGAAGTCTCTTTAAGCAAAGATGCAACTAAGAGTCTGACCTGTCGCTCTCTAAAGCCAACAAGATGCTTTCACATAAACCTGGTGATCAAAGGCTACAACTACACAAGCAAATAGAGCAGGATTACATTTTCTGGCTCAGATTTTATACCATGGTTTGCATCCCTCTCCCACGCCCCATCTGCCTCTCTTTTCTCCCACAAAAGAGTATYCCTGTCCAAACTGCTTATTAGGAATAATCCTGGGCCATGCTGTGCCTGAACCATGTCAAAGCACTACCCAGACACATGCTAGGTTGCCATTGACCAAAACCATGCCTGGGAACATGGTAGCAATTAAATGATCAAAGGACAGTGCTCTAACCTGTGCCCCAGCCCTCCCTTCACCTGCTCATATAGACACAAGCAGAAAAAATGGCCCAAAAGCCTTGTGAAGACCAGCTATAGTACTCTTCACATCTCATCATTAGGTGTCAAATTGTACTGCTGTCTGCTCTTCAGGAGGCTCCAGGTTTCATCTCAGCTTTGACTTGAGGCTCCAGTTCATTCATTCAGAAGCTGTGTTAATGTGGAATGAGATTATTAAAACAAAACGGTGTGTTTGCACCTTAAAAATTTCAATAATAAATAAAATACTACTCAGTTAGCACATACCACACGAAGAAAAAACATCAAAAAGGCCAAAAGACCCTTTGGGGACATAGATTAAGCTTGGGCTCCCGCTGCCAAGAAACTGTGCAGCAAGGAACAGTGCGGTTACATCCACAAGTCTAAGTGTGCTGGCCAGCATCTTTAACCAGCTGTTTGAGATATTTGAGGAAAAACACAGAAAACATACTTCTAGAAATTATATAAATTATTTTACAACAATAAGTTCTGTTTTGAATTTAAAGCTTTTAGTATTTCTGTGGAAATAAAAAGTAAAGACAAGCATTGTGAAGACAAAACAACACTGGAGTTTCCATTTCCATGGCACTTTATAAATGCTGCTATTCCATATGGTGACTTTTTGCAAACTGCTTTGAAAGGAAAGGAAAGTTTTCAAAGCAAATGTAGAGGCCACGTTCCAAGCAGAGGAAGCAAGGAGTTTTCAAGGTATATTTGAGATTTACAGCTCTACACTAAACTTTGGCACAACTCACAGCTGCTTTTTTAATGGAACTATCAGTTTGGAGGTTCTTTGGTTGTTAGTTTGATTTTTCCTTCATGTGATTCTAGAGCTCCGTCCTGACACAGTAATTTTACCTTTCTATTCCTTTGGAAACAGCTCTGAAAAGCATATGATTGTTATAGAAAATGACAGAYCTTAAACTTGACAATTTTGGGAAAAGAAAGACTAGCATCAAGGTCAAGTAAATTTTCAGGACAGGAGGAGTCTCTGCTACTGTACATGATTTACCATGACCTCCTGCTTCCACACTGTTTGGATGTCTGCATTTGTTCAGCTATGTTTGATCTCTTATCGCAGCTGGCCATCAGCCTGCTGCAGCTGCTCCTTGACCTTTCACTTGAAGTATATTTTCTTCCCAAAGCCTGCTAGACGCCCAGGGCTGAGCTGCACTTCCTTGGGAGTGACAACTGACATTGGCAAGGCCTTCAATACCTTCAAGGAGGYTCATTTCTAATGTGATATACATTAGGAGGAACACAGTAACATACAGCAGAGCAACAGGAGTGCAGAGGAAAAGGGGAAAGACCTACTGTTTCTTACAGCAAACTGTGAAACTGAGGAATAATATTAGACTAAATACGTATATATTAATACCTTAAAATATTCATCTATATTAGAACTATGTTTAGGGTTGTACTGTGTAAGAGAAGAAGCACAGCTATCAGGCCATCTTATAATAAACTTACCTACAAACAGTCAATGGATCTCCAACCCTTGGATGCAATAACAAAACAAAACTTTGGAAGAGGATCCTGTGGTAACACTAGTGGTATGAGGATCATTTTTCTCTTCTGAAAATAAATGATGCTTTCCAGTTCCTAGTTTTCTACTGTCTGACTCAGAGATTGCTACGCAACACTCAAAGCAGCAGAAATAAAGCAGTCCAAATATCCAGTTCTCTGGATTTCATCTACCCAGACTGGTGGAACTGTAAGGGGTCACTTATGTCATTGTGGTGTTGCCTGTAGAGCAGTAGAGGAAATGACAGAGGTCACCAGGAGCAGAGAAAGAACCACCCCATTTCTGACAGGGCTACAACCATTCTTCTCCTCAGGCTCCTCCAGAACCACTTCAGGTCCTGTGGGTGATAACACACCACCCCTCACTGTATCCCTGGTCTCTGCCAGAGGGTGCAGAGATCGAGGAAAGAAGTTGTAGCTCAACGCCTTATGATTTTCTTTTTTAATGAGGTTAAATGTACAATTTAGGCTTTTAGTCCCTACCTATGCAAAGCAAATAATTTGCATATAGCTGAGGTTAGGCTAGGCAGTCCCTCTAGCAAAAGGATCTGCAAATTTGAATCTTCCCTGGCATTTTCAAGTCAGTCAGGGAATAGGGAAGCCCTGAGCTCAGCATGTTTGCATCTCTGAACTAACAGGTACAAAGCAAGTTCAAGTTACAACACTTCAGCCTGTGACCTGAATGCCCATGTGTGTGCATTTGTGGGGGAAGAAGCAGGCAAGGAGTAAGCATCTCTCCAYCCCAGCATGGAAGAGCAGCTCAAAGGACAGCAGAGGTGCCAGCCATTGACTCTGAGGACCCACTTGTTTATGTATTTAGCTAATAGGCCTGGCTTCCATGTTCAGGACTTTTTCCAGGACTGTACTTGGTGTTGAAGAAGAATTTTCTCCAGAGGCACACTGGGAAAGTCCTGTACTTCCTCTGTGGCACATCTCATCCCTCAGGGTCAGCTGAGCAGCCTCTGTGTAATGACCTCCCTGCCCAGTTGCAGGGATGTGGGCACTGGTGGCACTCATCTTTGCCAAACTTCCCAAAGACTGCACTTCACGAGGTCCTTCAGCTTCCTCGAGGATGAGACTTAATGTCCCACAAATCAGATGTTTAGGTTGCAGCTTTCTCGTCTATAAAATTGAGGGACAAGCAACAGCTATCTGGAGAAACCCAGGAAGTAGCTGCTAGGAAACAACAAGGTACAAGGATGACACTGACACAGGGCCTATGGAAATGCAACGTTTCCCAACAGATGATTAATTCACAACAGGCTGGTAGGATGGAGGGGAGAGGAATTTGGACTGTAATACTACTGGGAACATCTCCCTCTTTTCCTTCTCCTGTTGCTGACTGTCTCTTCCCTTTCTGCCTGCCAAGAAGTCTCTTCTCTCCCTGGTGACTGCAGGGTAGCTCACAGCTGATGCCTTCTGAAATGTGCTTTTTTACTCACRAAGCCCAGATCATCTCTGCTCTTTTCATTATACCTGGAATCCCCCTCAATGACACAATACAACTAATGGAAACGTCATGATTTCTCTATTGAGRAGGGGGAGTAATAATCTGCTCTAAAAACAGCACAACTACTCATTTAATTACTCAATAACTAAAACAAAAAATGAAGTCAGTCTGCTGAGGGTGATGCAATATTTCTCATTTTGTCTTCCATAGGGGAATTAAAGCAAATAATACAGCCCTGCCAGTTCCTGGGCTCCTTGGTTTGGAAGGCTCCTGAGGCAACTCAGTGGCCATTCTAGCCACAAGTCAGTAACTCATACACCACACCAAGGATTTTGGCATGAGCACTAGAGAACACACTTGCATGCACACATCTGTATTTTGTAACGGAGTCTCTGTTASTCAGTGAACAGATGTTAAATGTTAAACAATCCCTCAATTTCAAAACAGGCTGCCCAGGGAAGTGGTGGAGTCACTATCCCTGGAGGTGTTCAAAAAACGTGTGGATGAGGTGCTTCAGGACATGGTTTAGTGGGCATTTGTACTGGGTTGATGGTTGGACTCGATGATCTTAGAGGTCTTTTCCAACCTTAATGATTCTATGATTCTATGATTCTATAAAAGCAGAAATTGCTATGACTAGTGGCAGCCTCTTCCACCAGAATAACCACATGTTGAAGAGCTCCCGTTAACTTATCCAGATGGCACCAGACCTCTTACTCGAGGTACAAGCTGTAGATCCCAGTCAYGTCTCCATGAGGAAGCCCAAGAGCAGAATCGCTATGCACCCATCAGGCTAGGATGGGGTTGTAATGGGCTCAGCCCAGACCCCACTGCCACCAGGCCAGTCGGTAGCCATTGAGCCATCTGCAGTCAGGCCAGGAAATCCCATCAGCAGGTCAGAGTCAGCCAGGGACATGGGGGACATGGACATACCTGTGGGGCAGCTCAGACRAGGATGAGGGTGATAGTCCCAGCAGAAAGGCAGGTCTCTGAGGAAGGAGGTGGAGCTGCTGAGGCATCCTCAGCTCTCATCCACCCCCAGCTCTTTAACGTTGCCCACACAAGGCCTTCACAGCTTTTGGGGAACAATTCTGAATGTTCTCTGTTTAGCTGCATTTTTCACTGTTTTACATGCTAGATACACTTCATACGTTTYGAAAAACTAACAGACTGTCTAGCCAAGGTCACGAGGCAACAAGAACAGAGGATGCTCAGCTTTGAACTCACATCAGTGAGTGCCCCTCTGTTTCAGCTCATAGCTGGGGAGACAGACACTGTCATATACATGTGCATGGGATGCTTCTGCAGAAAACTGAAATGCAAGCATCACACTTTGTACTTTTTCTTGACTCCACTTTTCCAAGTACAGCTCTCTACCACACTAGGAGAAGCAAATTAATTTTATAAAAATTTTATGGGTTGCAGGGGAGTAAGTGACCAGTGAATCCAGGCACCAACATACATATATTTCATTTCTATTAACCCAATCATCAGTATCTTGTTCTTGCTGTTTAAGCATTCCTCTAAATATTAGATGGCTAATGAACTTGTGCCTCTTTGGTGACCTCAAAACATTGATGACTGGGAGACTGGAAGTCACTATCATTTCACATTTCTCATATAGTTTCCACAATTTTCTCAAGATTACTCAAAATATACACTGAGAGAAGTGGGCTAAGTTTTGGGGGGAAGAAGGTGTAGGGGTGGGTTACATATATGCAAGCGTTTATTTCTGAGCATTCTGACTGTAATTCAGCAAGACATCTAAGCACATTGCAACACAGCAATGAGGCTACATATATGCTCAGAATTAGATGCAGCCATAAAGAGCTTCCAAAACTGGAACACATAGCCCTATAACTCCACTAAACAATGAAATGCAGGAAGTGAAAATGCATTTTATAGTTCAGKTTTTTTCCTGTCAGCATCCCAGGAGCAAAAGGGAAGAATAAAGAGTGTGGGAAAGATGAAGTGCTAAAAGCCTCTTTAGAAAGGGTGTTTTGTCCTTAAAGAARAAATTTATATCTTAAAAAAAAAAATCCCCATCACTCCAACATTTCATAGTAAACATTTCTTGATAGTTTATGTTAAATGTAATGTTCTGAAAAGCAAAAAGATTCATATGGCTAGGAGACTGGGAGAAAAAGGCATTTATATGGTTATACAAAAAATTTGCAGTTTATTGTGTATCTTAGGACTACAACCTTGGCAATATCCCATGTCAAGCTTTTTAAGTTCTCTTATTGATTTGATGGAAGTACGGTGCATGGAACAATGACATATATGGTTTATCAAAATTCATATATTTTCACAAGCTGGACACAGGCCTTCAAGATGTAAGAGAACCATACTTCAGAGTAAAGAAAACAGCTGGAAAGGTGCTGTTCTGAAATTAGTTATTTTTCGTAATATTTGTAGTTATACAAGAGCCTTAGTTTAATAGGAATACTRAAAAAATAACACCACCTTAGAAACACCAAAGGCTTTTTTTTTTTTTCTTTAATCACCTTTTTGAGGATATCCAACCTGCTACACAAAGTTAAGTTTTCAGACCAGTTAATCACAGGGAGGGGTTTTTTTAAAAGAATTTCTACAGGAAATTCAAAGCAAAAGCCTTGTTCCTCTAAGAATTTTATGAGTTTCCTGGCATTCGCTTGCTGGTGCCAGCAAGCGAGCTTAGGAATGCCACTATTTCAAGATAATTGGATAGAGAACAACTCATTTTTCCAAGGCAATAAATCCTCTCCAGCATAACAGACAAGAGGTAGGTCTTTTGCTTGACATGCAGACCTATATGTTCTTGTCCAAGTGGTGGGCTGGAAATCTCAAGCCATCAGTTTGCTCCAGTCCAAGAGCCCATGAAGTTCCAAGAAATCTCTCTGGAGCTTGCCTCAGAAACAGAATCCCAAAGCAGAACAGAGAGGATAATTAGGAATTTCCTTTGCCAACACATATATCTCTTTATTCTATAGCTAACACAGCCTCCTTTCCTATTGGCAATATGTATAGAGTGAGACAATATGAAGGATTACAGATAAACTTTTTTTTCTTCCCTTGATTAAACAATGCTTGACATACTTCCTTTTCTGGAGCCAAACAAATAAGGGCTAGTGGCAATGACCATGGCGGAGCTCTGTAGAACTTTTTGGTTTTTTTTTTTTTTTAAAGGTACTGAATGTACAAGAGACTAACATCACAAAAAAACTCATAAGCAAGCTGGGAACAAATTCAAACTTTCCATGAAGATGACCAACATCCTGGCTCCTTTAATTTGCCCACACTTAAACATTTCCCTCCTTATTTCTTCTTCTTCAAATTTCCTAGTGTAACTTAGATTTTATGTGGACCATGAGCAATAACAGGCTGGTAGAGATTCTGCTCTTTCTTACAGAAAGATGCCCAACAGGTTTACAAACAAAAACTTCCTTGAATTTTCGTTTGAGTCTTGAATTTTCTGTAAGCCCACCATCATGCTCAAGCAATTCATCCATCATGGCCTTGTGCATAGATAGACCTCTAGGACTGCAAGAGCTCACAAGAGTAAGAGGTGAAAGACAAAACAGCTGACAGACAAACACTGGGCAGTTTTGCCCCTGAAAGACATAGCTGGAAAAAAAAGGGCAATGCTAAACACAGTCCATCAGGCCTTCTCATTAACTCAGAACTCTTCTTGTCATGCACTGGTGTTGTCCATCTGAGCTAAATGCACAAATTTTACTGTCTTCAAAATGTATATGGTGATTGTTTTTGCAATATCTGGGCTGTTTGGTACTCGTAATATATGTCTCCTTACAAGACCCCTGTGAGCTAGGAAGTGCTGTTATCCCCATTCTGCAAATATAGGCATAAGCACCAACAATGCTGAGGGTAAATGGAGCTTGCTCCTAGTTCCAAAGTAGCCACAGCATCGCAGTTCTCAGGTTGGGCAGAAATTAAATAGTCAGGTTTGAAGCATACCTCAAATTCCTATAGGAAGCCTGAGAGTAGAGCAGGGAATTAAATTCAATACCGTCAGGTCTCAGGGTAGTTCCCCAACCATCAGGCCAGCCTGTCTCGTTTCGTTGAGTTTAAAAACTGGTTTGATTATACTACAAAATCTGCCATGAAAGCCCTTCATTTTATATGCAGTATCTATGCAGAGGATGGAATACATTTGACTAAACAAACTTTCTCAATGGATTTAAACTAGGACAACTCTTTCATGAAGAGAAGACTCTCTTCAGAGTCCATCCCAATAAACTCAGCCTCAGAAAGAGTGGATTGTGGATTGTTCATACTATTGGCAGTAATAGCTCATTTTGGCTCCAGACGAAGTTATTGCATTTGAATAGTCGTTTGAATACCTGCACTGAAATTCAGGAGCCTGTGAACAAGAAGACTCTACACAATTTGGTAGGAAACAATGCTGCACAGTGGGTGCTGCAGAAACACTCAGGAGAGGCAATCCCAGCTCAGCACGCACCTAAGGTTACACACATGGATAGAGTTTTTGAAGTTAGCGGGTGCATTCAAGTGTTTATCTATTTAGCTTTCAAGTGGGTGCGGGCCAGAGCAAGAATGAACAGTGACATCTTGATGTGTTGCAATCACCAAAGGTCCCACTGAAGTCAATGTTTTAAGGATGCCACCTGTGTTAGCAAGAGTTATACCTGGCAATGCCTGCAGACTTGGGATGCTGTTCTTTGCACTGCTGTCCCAGTCTGTGACAGTAATACTGGCTACACGCTTTTGTTTCATTACTTACCTTTCCCCGCCTCGCCCCAGTGAAATGATGCAGCTGAGACACACAGTTTAGGTTATTACATGTCCAGGGATTTTCTGTAGTCCTGCAAGTTATCTTAAAAAACTCCTCCATTAGGTACACTATATTACCTTACGTTTGCCATGGGCTTATAGTACGTACATGAATAGTTACAGCAACTCAGAYGCTCACTGTCAACTTGTTATGCCAGTGCGCTGGCAGAGGGCAGATCTCCCAGAGTGTATATGATGGTGCTATCTGTCTCCCTGCCCATCACCTACCTGCTGATAACTGACAAATACCTTAGGTGCTACATCCACTTTAACAGGTAGGGAGAGGAGGACTTTTCTAAAAAGTGTCACATAGCATGACAGAATTAGCCAGGGAGCACACCAGGTCCRTCAAGTCCAATACAGACCCTTCAGCATTTGACTTCTTAGTGACCACTTTTGTTGTTCTTTTCTTACTTACTCCCTGCATAGTGAGCTGTTAGTGTCACAAATCCACTTTCAGAATCTAGTGAGGCTAGGCACTCTTGCTGGACAAGGCACTCTTCCATCTTAAGACTCAACAGTCTCAAAAACCAAGGGATGGTGCACTTGCTAATTAACCACAATTCTCCAAACCAAGTAGCCATTAGTGTGCAAAACGCATGCACCTGGCTTGTCTGCAACCTTATGAATACCCACAACAAGGGCCCATGTCCTGGTAGCCCATATTTTGCATTCAGGGACATCTCTACAGATATTTAGCTTAAACTGCATTCCAGAGACTGGTTGAGTAGCCAAGGAAAACACAGCTTCAGAGCTGATGTTGCTTGTTCACTCGATTTATTTTAAAACACACATACATACATACAAAACTCAGCAGATCATTCCAACAATATACCTGTTCATCTCTGGTCAAGCAAAAAAAGACAAGATTCCTACTGCGCAGAAAGCATAGACTTAAGTATCACATCAAATTTGTCCACTGGAACAACCATGATCATCCACCATGAGCAACAAATCCCCTCCAAACGATAGTGCCAAAAGCTTAGAACAGATGCAACTTTCCAAACAGCACAACACTGCGTAAATAATGATCTCCTAAACTTACATGTTTTCTAATAAGGAAGAAACTATTCTTCCATTGTCAGACTCGCTCATTGACTTTAAAAGAAAATAGTTGGAATGGAAATGGTCATCAGCAATTAATGCTTCACAGTAGCTAACCTATCTAAAATCTAAACCCCTGGTTTTGGGTGCTTGTAACTTTCTGCCAATTCCCGCTTTTGAATATAAAAAAATATTTTCCACAGTGCACAGGGTATGTAGAGTGTCAAGCCCCAGATACATACATCTCTTATTCCTGCCTCATGGCTTTGTTAAATATTTCAACAACCATTTAATCTCTAATTTGTTTCCTTCTATAGAGGAATGGGGGTCCCCAGAGCAGCACAAGCAACCTTATGCTTACATAACACTACGAGATGTATGCAATAATAAACACAAAATGAGCTAGTACGAACAGCGATACCAGTGCTTGACACATTAAAGCAACACATCTATAACTCATGTGAAAATGTTATCCCACTATAGGCTGAGCTGTCCTCTCTACTTCCATTTCTTCCCAGTGGGAGTTGGGGATCTCAGGGAGCACACAACACAGCCTTTCGAAGACTCGAGCGACAACTGCATTGCTCAACCCATTTCTCCTGTCTGGATTTACTCCCTCTTTAATCTGCTGATTCCTGTTTTGACACAGAGTAGTAGTTCACTTCAAACTGCATCACAGTGCTTCGGTCGCCAAAGCGTGGTGGTAGATTAACATAAATCAGCAGAGATAAGCTGATAGTTGTTAAGAGCTACAGCCGGCATCTGTACTCACAATAATTCAACAATCCACACATAAACAACAGCTACATTTCCTAGTTTTATGTTTTCATAAGTTAATGAAGAGAGATAGGTTTCCCCTGAGAGGTGCTGAAGCTCCACAAAGCATTATTTACCCTTCTTTCAAAAGCATAATTTTTGCCAACGGAAATTACTCAGAATGTAATAAAACATGTTTTTCTAACAAAACGAAGTCCAAATCCTGCTTCCTGGACCAACATGAACTTTCCAAAGGAGGACAATAAAGCTACCTCTTAGACCAGGGAAAACATTATTTGGGCCTTTCTTTGAACCATACAACAGAGGCAGATAAATATAGAGAGACACACATTTCACCTCATTTTGCTTTGGAATCTGCACAAAGATGGCTTAAAGATATCAGTTTGATCCTGCCTGGTATATGCTGAAAAGCTTTATCTGATCCACTAATACCAATCAAGTAATGGCTGTCCCAAATATCTTTCAGCAAAAACACTCATATCTTTGTCAGTGCTTTCAAAGAATTATCAATAGATCAAACTCACTTAGATATAGCTTAAAAAAAAAAAAGAAAATGAAGAAGCCTTTTTTCTTGCCTGTATGTTTTAAAGCTGTGTAAAGAGGTTTTTTTGTGGCTCACGCAGGGAAAAGAGCATTTTTATTACTAAAATATCTGCCTCTATACCATACAGCTGTTTTCCTTTAACTGTATGATCCCAGGTCTGCAATAGAAATTTTTACCAGTTTTGTACTGCAGGGTGTGGGCAGGATGATCTCTTTCTTTTTTAAGTGACAAAACCATAATGGCTTTTCAGTTATATCATAAGGGGGAAAGCACTTCAGTTACATATTGCTTAGTATATACTTGCAATGCCATGAAGTTCTGCCAGCAAAATTGTTCTTTTGTCATCATGTACTACGTTTACACTAGATGAGTTCAGCATTCTGGTTAGAGACAAAGTTTTTCTAATGAGACTATGAGGCCATTAAAAATTTTCTTATAATGAATGACTACACTGTTTTTAAATAGAAGTTTATTTCTGCTGAAATAGGCTCTTCAGAGAGCATTTTCCCATATTATAATCTTAGATATTTGATCCCAACAAGCAATAAAATACTAAGTATGTATAGTTCTTCTCATGTATCTTCACAAAGACAGACATATAAAGTTTTATGTTACCCATTTTTTAAAGTTCAAAATCCTAAGAAACAAATAAAATTATAGGCAGTGTCTAGCAATAATGAGGCCCAATACAGAGGACCAGGGACAACTTTTTTTTTTCCCTGCACAAATATGACCTTTCTTGACTAAAAGTCAAAGAATATTAGCCAGATACGATTGCTGGCTATTTAATAGACAATTATTACAGTTCTTCAGAAAAAAAAAGAAAAACATACTAAACAAATACATCTCAATAGGAAGATTCACCTTCTCCTTCAGCAGCTTCTGCAAATTTTCTTGTAGGACTCCATACAGCAGCCTTCCACCTCCGATGCTTTCCCACAAGGCGGCAGGACCCATCAGTGAACAGGGCATATCGCTTCTCATTTTCCGGTAGTTYATTATACAGTGGGGCCTCTTCAGCACGCTTCACCTCTGGGGACATTTCAAAATCTTTGCCTTCTGGCCAGTTCGTGATCACTTCCAAAATTCCTGGACAATTGGGGTTTCCTACTCGGGCCCGTTGCGTGATCAGTGCAACCCACTTACTCCATGTAGCATCGGTTGCATGATGTGTAGGGGGGACCTTTCCTTTGAACATCCAGCCCAGCACCGGCAGTCGGGGTGCCAGGAAGAGCTGTGCTTCAGTACCAACCACTTCCGAAGCAGCTCGAACCCCTTCATAAGCTGCCAATATCTCTTTCTCAGTTGGAGTATAGCGGGCCTCGGATCCTCTGTATCCCCGACTCCAAAATCC
>JASVER010000001.1:7474783-7487482 GCA_030449065.1 Oceanodroma leucorhoa
CATGGTATGGAATACCCCGTTGGCCAGCTGGGCTGGCTGTCCCGGCTCTGCTCCCTCCCAGCCTCTTGTGCGCTTGGTAGAGCATGGGACGATGAGAAGTCCTTGAAAAGTAGATTACYTAGCAACAACTAACAACATCAGTGTGTTATCAACATTCTTCTTACACTAWATCCAAAACATAGCACTAGGAAGAAATTTAACTCTATCCTAGCCAAAACCAGGACAGAAGTGTGTCATATTAATGTAATTGCCTGATATCTCAGATTCAGAGGCACCAAAAACCATTGCTACCAGCAGAACTGGGAAAGGCAGAACAAACAGATCTTTTCCATCACAATAAAACCTGATGATTAAACCAAAATTATGCAATGTAGAGTCCTCTAGCCACGTACAGATGCTGTATGGTAGCACCATGGCCCTGACAGAATCCCAGCTACACTTCACAGGCTCAATGCCTAACATGGCCCTGGCTGCTTTCATAAGCAGTCTGGCTGCTCTTCCTTTGCCATGGAATCTTTTGGAGCTTAGAAATCAAAATAAAATAAAAAAAAAATAAATTAAAAAGAATAATTGTTTACTTTACAGTAACTCTGCAACTTTAAGGTGAATTGTTAACTTGGATTATACCCTTCGGGGCTCATTCACTTCAGGTAAGTGAGATTGGGCTGCTTTGGTATTGCCCAAAGGAGTGTCCTGCCCCATATGAATACCTTATCTACCCCTGTTCCTTCAGGATTCAAGGAGCCCAGAAGCATAAGGATTTAACACCAGGGAAAAGAGTTATTAATCCATACAAACAAAGCTTCTCAAAAAGCCTGCTTGCTGTAGGTTAGGTAGCCCTTCTGCAGTTACCCACATGGATCCCACCTACCAGTTATTATAATGCATAACTCCAAGCACATGAAGGTTTCCTTAAACATGATCTTCTGAAATGGGCATCCAATCTAGACGACCAGGCCACATGAGGAGCGTTCAGAATATGAACCAACATCCACGCAGGTGCTTTGGAAATTTCAGAAATGTAGTTGTTTCTCAAAACAGGCAACTGGTGCTCTACAAAGGATACATCCATTTTTTAATATGTTTGTTCTGCCTGACAAGTTTGATTTGTCAAGATGTTCTGAAGACCAAGAAAAGACCAGTTTCAGAGCCATCCAGCCTCCAAAATGGAGCTCCTCCTCATCTTTGATGCGATGTTTTCCTGTGCCATTGCCTCTCAGTGCTGGTATATCTTCAGATAGATAGGGACATTCACTTATTAGGCAGACAGGTTTTAGGTCTCGGATGCTGACAAGAAGACTAGGTGGTTAAAGAAAGTCTATCCCCTTATTTGAAAAACATTTTAAAGAACTCCCTATTTATTACAGAGATTTTTTTTAAAATAAGAGRTAGATCTAGGTAGAAGTTTTAAAAGATATGATATGTAGAATGGCAAAATCATCTTGAAAACATCATGATCAGAAGAAAATTCACATAAATGAGAAGGAATGTACTAATTAGCTAACATAACTGAACTGTAAACTCTATGAGACCCTGCATACCACAGTTGCATTGAATGGCAACATGATCTAATTTAAGAATAAAAACAGGGTCAGTCTTCCAGGTTTGGGGTCTCAAGTGGGAGGTTGAATATCTTCTATAACAAATACATTGTAACATCTCCAATAATTATGTTTAAATAATTTTCTAATAATAAAATAGGTTTTTTTAAATGTTATCTATTTTGCTGCACTAAACATGTTAGAAGAATACAGAGGTATTCAGATCAAAATGAGAACAAATTTAAAATAATGAGTGAATAAATAAGATCTACTTATTTAAAATAATCCAAATTACAGAAAAAGTCCAATAAATCAAATCATTTACTCCTTGAAAGAGAATTTTACTGTCTCATTGACACTAACTGTTTCAATGCCCAGTTAGCCATTACTTTATCAAAGTTACAAGTAGAAGAATTACTGGTGTGCTCAGGCTGTCTTCAGATCTCCCAGTATTTTTTCATTAATGTTAATATGCCATTAGAACATTCTATACTCGAGTTAGTGACTCACGATATTAGATATAGCCCTAAAGCAATCAAAAGAGTCGCAAATATCTCATAGCACACTTTAGTAGCAATGCCCTGTAAAATATCCTTTGCATCTGAAATTCATTACTTCCTAAGCAACCTCATAAAAATGATAACTCTAGAGATGCCTGCAACAATGCAGGCAGTACACAAGCCCCTGTTCCACAAGCCACTCACAGTGGTGTTATTAGCATTCATGAGTGGTAGAACTGGCTGGTAGGGAGCAAAGCATTGACTGTCATCTCGTCATGTTGAATCAGTCACCGCTGATAGGAGCTAGTGAATAATGTAGYACAAAGTGAGCACTTCTGCAGATAATGGCAAAACATCAAACTGACAGTAAGGTCATTATTGAGTGTAAAGCATGACACTCATTTCACGGTGTGTTTTACTTAATAATACTAACAGTGAATAGGGCCTTTTAAATGCAATAAAAAACTGTTATTTGGTGGCATCTGAATATGAGGCATTAGAGAAATCCAGCCTTATGAAAAAGGAATCAAACAACCAAGTTTAAGATGTCTTTGATGGGGGAAGAAGAACATAAAGATACCTCCAGTTCCATGTGACACTACCAAGTGTTGAATGCTATAATGGAAAGGAGATTAGCAGATGTTATCTATACATGTCTGCCAATTGCACACCTTTCCCCAGGCTCTACTGGTTTGTTTTTTTTAATAGAGAAATCTTATTTTTCCTTCAGTACTCATCCACTAACATTATCAACAGTAGTGTTGATCTTTAATTTATCATTGCACACTTCCACACAACTGCAAAGCGCCCGCTCTGTGTACACACAGAGACTTCCACACACAGTACCAAATCTGATATGGAAATAAAAGAGATTCTTAAATTGTGTGACAGAGACCTAGGAAGAAAGGAGCTGTGTGCTGTGCAGGAAAAGTAGAACAGAATAATATCTCTAATTACAAGATGGGGATTATCTTTAAATGTTTCTATTTGGATGGGTAATTAACTGAGATAATGGTTGCAAATACATGGCCTGAAGTGTTCTTACCTTTCACATTAAAGTAAGGCTAGTATCCATAAGGAAGAAATGTTCTCAAAGCATACTTACCACATTAATCAAGTCTTTCCATGTGGGAGGACATATTTTCTCCTATAAATTGTGAAGCTCTTCTTCTGGCTTTTCTCTTTAAGCAGTAGAAATCCTACAGTGATTTCATGTAGAGAGCTTGATGGCTTGCTACCGTATGAGCTTCAGCAAGATTAATCTGACTCCAAAGCAGACAATGCTGTTTCAGTACTCATTTGCATGCAATATTGTACAGAGGAAAGAAAGTTATACTGCATAGCTTAATTAAACATTAGTCTTTCAACCGTCAATTGATAAGGGACTGAAAATAAACTTTGGTTAAGAAATAAAAAAATGCAGTTTATGAACACAACCGCCACAGGTGGGTATGACTCAGTATTTGTATTTTTTCAGAAATGCAGATTTTAATAAAAGCCCACACAAGTGACTGATGTGATATTACCTTGTTGATGTAAATAGGATAGCTGGACTGGAAACCAGCTAACAGATCCTTACATGGTAGAGGTAACAGATAAACTCAGAGCTGCACATCTCATCTCAGCAGCCCAGGGGAACCAACCAGAACTTCAGACCTGGCTCTTATCTATGGAATATTTTCTTATTCTGTACTTTTCAGATTCACAGTTCGGTTTGGTTTGGTTTAAATCAACTCATGACATGCAACATTCCAGAAATTTGGCTTTATCTTCAATCCCAAACTTGGCCACTCCTGCTCAAAGCTAGTGATGAGAGCACTAGATACATCATGCCAGGGATGTACCAAAGACAAGTCCATCTTTTCCCGGGGACCTTCCCTGCCCACTCCATGCTTCTGAGAAACGCAGTCATCAGCAGATGCAGAGAGGCTGCTGCTCATCTTGAGTTTGCAGCTGGGGACAAATTGGCATAAACATAATCAGAAGATGTTGTCACTCCATTTGGCAATAAAAGCTAAGAAGGAACATTCCTCCCCCAGACATTCAAACTGCTCCATATGCTCTTCGTGGTAAGCTAAGTGGCTATAAACCCCCAGCTATACACCAGTCAGAGAGTAGCTGAGCAGGGAAAGAGTCATAATGGTTTCCAGCTGCTACCCTACGCCCTGACATTTCTGGAGTAGGTGTACATTTTGTGAAATAATACCCTTAGGCACTCTGCAGAGAATAAGGTTGTTTTCCAGAGCAACTACCATCAGTCTCTGTACACACCACAAAATTGCTGCAATCCTCATCGTTCTAAATGAYTGCCTCAGACTTAGTAAAAACACTTTGGTTATATCAAATAAACATGAAGATGTTAAACATACCTGCTGAGAGACTGGAAATGCGAGATGTGAGATACAGCAAGCAGAAAAGCAGCAAGGAGGAAGCAAGGAGGGACCTTCGAAAATTACAGGATATTTTGTCTCTAAAACACATTTCTGAAAACAAGGAAAAAGCATTTCATGCAATGATGACATGACAAGAAATTGTAAGAGAAAAGGCATCACATAGGAAGGAGACAGGAAAAAATACAGCAGGAAGAAAAAGGAGGGAATACAGCAGTAACTCAGATTGCAAAAAACTGTGAGGGATTTAAATTCCAGGGGTAATGTTTGTGGTCAGGCTAAAACAGAAATAGATGCAAAATGTATTCAGACCCTGTTAATCCACAATAATCAAAACTATGCTAGCTTTCTTTCCAACAGTTTCTAATACCAGTACACAGAGTCTTACCGCTGTACAAGGCTTGTACGGCTACCCACATCTTAGCCACTAGATTGTCTGGGAGCTTTCCTTTGCTGATTTAGAGGATATGGCTATGGATTAAGCCTGCACCTGTTACCAAGGGTCAGGCGTTAACTACAGTGGTGACCTTTGAGATGCGAGCAATTGTGTGTGTGTGGTGGGGAGGAATAATGAGGGAAAGCATAGCAACAAGCTCTTGTTCTCGGCTGGCTTGTCTGAGCCAGTTTCTATTCCAGTTTCCAGATCAAGAACACACTGCTTGTTCGTGGTCTGTGGAGACCTAACTTGTTAAAGGCTTTTTGGCTCTCCTCCTCATTTCCACTTGCTAAATTATCATAAAAAGCAGTTATGTTATGGCAGGGATTTTCACCTTTGGCATTTCTGAAATACCTAGCTTTAAGCCTTCTTGTTTTTCGTATTACTTCCAAGTGGTAGCTTCAAGAAACTTGCTGTGTARTCAGGATCAGCAGAGGAAAAGTCCTATGGCATTGTGAACTGGGAGGCCAAGGAGAAACTGTGATCCATTGTTGGTTTGAAAAAGTCCCTGCTTTCATTATGCTTTCAATAATCATTRTGCTTTCATAATCATTATGCTTTCAAAGCAACCTTGCTTAAGAGAAAAGGGCCCCTGAAAAGAAAATTCTAATTTGTCAGTCCTACTGGTGTGTGTCAGTGGTGCTGGCACAGAGACACTCAGATCCTTCACAGGATCTCTGCTCTGACCCCAGACTCTTCTTCGTCTTACACAGTGGTTTACCTCCAGATTCACAGCTAAAATTCATTGGTAGAAGCTCCTGATTCAGAGGTCAGCTAAATCTCCTCACAAGAACAAGAGGCACAAAAGATATGATGGGCCACCATGGGAAACCACATCTTGTAACCAGTCTTCACAAATACCTTCATCAGATAAATCAGGAAATAAATAAATCTTTCCAGAGTTGGCAATGGGTATAACTCTCATAATAAAGGGGAAAAAAAAAAAAAAAAAAACAACAAACAAAACAAAAACAGGTCTACAAAGTGCAGACACAGGAGATGCTCTTAGTAGGAAAATGCAAGTTCAAATGTCCTGGAGGTAAATGGAGTGAGAGGGCAAGAGGTCTGAAGGCAGAAAGAGAGTTTTCCTCAAGGTAGAGAGGATGCTTTTACAGTAGCTTTTGCTTTTTATTCAAAACTGTTTTGCTTTGTGCATGTTGTTTAGCTACTGCTGTTATTCAAAACTTGCCTTGTCCATAGACCAACACAATGTCCCATTCTACTGTAAGAGGTGTAAACGTCCTCTCTTTACTGCAACATGAGTATCCCCCAATCCACTTTGAGATCAAGCACAAGTTGATCACATAATGCTGGGCTAATGCTAATTGTACATATTGTAAAAGCTGAGCCTATGGCACTAAATTCAGATGCTGCATACTGTCTCTCTCTTGCAATGGTGTCTAGCCCAAGCAATCACAAATTGAAACAATGCATTTCTTCAATGCCTGCTCAGCTTTGYTCTTGCTTTTCTCAAGAAATGTCAGTTTATTTCCTTCACTTAGACTTCATTTCTGCACTTCCTTAATGACATCCAAAAGGAGAAAATCAAATCAAATCAAATCAGCCATTCTACAGTTACTTTGACAGAGCTAACGATAACTGCTAACAACTACAAAAAGTTTTGGGAAACCATCACCACAAGAAATGTGGTTAAACTAAAAATATCACAATACAGTTTGATTGGGACTCGATCACTGCGTTTTAAACAAAGTTTTTTCTTTTATTGTTTGTTTTCATGCAAAGGTCACTAGAAAGTCAATTATTATGTTCTGTAAGTCTAAACACTGAAAGTTCTTCTCGCAACTTCTTACTAAAACAGTCTCATACCTTCTGTTTTACTTGGGGGAGATTAATTTAACCTGAAACCCACAGTTACTATCCCTAGTTAAGAGGTTTGGCACTCCAGAGCACTTTTCATAGAATGGCTTAATTTCTGCTTCTGTAGATGATTTGACACAAAAGAAGGCTCTAAGAAGGTCTCCAGTAATTAAAGTTCAGTAACTGAGGGGCTTAGGGACAGCATATGAAGAAAATCAGGGCTAAGGACATCATGCAGTTACTATAAACTATGTAAAACAGAGCAGATGCAATCAGGCATTTGCGTCAACCTGCTTTACTTTTCCATACACACTTGCACATTCATACTGCTATTGTACATSTCCACTAAAAGCCAGGTACTTATGTGCTATACTTATCCTTCTGATTGCCAAGGTAAAAGCACCTGGCTCTCTCTTCAGTTACCAGAATTTCCAAATCACAAGCACCCTTTTTTAAGAACATACTGGGTTTTAAAAATGGATGTTTTACATAAATTCACACAGGCATAGTAGTGTTAGTACGTTATTTTCATTGAGACAACACCAAGCTCTAGCTGCTTTGAATGGCACTTCAAGTACATAGATGCTTGTTAAAAGCCACTTGCTGAAATAAACTGAAATAATCAAAATAAATTCTGATTATGCTTAAAGAAAAGTAATTTAAGAGCAGTAAAAATTGATAGTCAAATCTTTTTATTCAGCCATAGCACATGAGATYTATGTTTTGATGTCTATTAGTTCTTTAATTGTTTTCCCTTCAAGCATTGATTTGTTGAGATTTGATAGTTCTCTGGGGTTGTTATCAATTACTCGAAAATAATTTGTCCTGAAAAAATTGTCAGTGCTCTTAATAAGTGCCAAGTCTGAGTGCTTAGCTGCATGATTCATGAATATCAACTGTTAATAAGAACTCCTCACTAAAAATACTAAAAGTTCATTGCAGTAATAACAGGCTTTAATGCAGAACCTTTTCTCATAATAACTGTCTTTATATAAAGGTCTCTGTTTCATACAGATGTCAGCAAGGGCATAAAATGCTTCCTTTTTAGGAGGATGCTGGTCGTGATTTCAGTCGAACTGTTAAGCAGGAGGATATCTGCATGAGCAATGGAAGAAATGGCTTGGATTGGTACCTAGCTCACCTTATCCTGAGTTGGGATTAGTTACACCTGCCTTCATCCAGCCTATTCTTAAAGACTTCAGTGATTAAGACTGCCTAGGGAAGTCATGGCAAGGCTTCACCGTACTTGCTATTATAATTTTTTGAGTGTTTAAGCTGAGTCCTTCATGGTCCAGCTTATTTCTTCCTTATTCACCATAGACATCAACAAGCAGTGATACCTTTTCCCCTGTGCAGTATATTCCTGTTGCTTTGCTGCATTACTATTCTTTTCTTGAGGCTAAGCAACTTTAATATTTCCAGTCCTTCCTCAGTAGTGATATTTTCTACACCTGAAATGATTCTTGGTAGGAAATGTGTCCATCTCAGCCAGAAACCTGCACAGGAAAGCAAGTCCAGCCAGCTTTCATAGGTATAATTTTACTGCAGAGACATAGTGGGAGGTGCTCCAAAAGCCCACTGTGACCTCTGAATGCAACAGGCACCCTGTATGTAAGCACCTAATACATGACTCCATACAGTTATGTAAAATCATACATATAGAGTTAAAAATGAAAGCCACATGTCAGTATGAGAGATTACCCAAGAAAAGAGTGATGATGGAAAAAGTCAGGATAAGGAGATGAACATAAGCACTCAGTGAGGTTGCAGGGTTACTGTGATTTTTGTGCACGTCAACAAGTCAGATGAGAAAAGCAGGGAAACTTTATATATCTCAGCATTTGGTCCTACTATGACTTCAGTGGAGTGCTGTATCAGATCATGACACCCAAATATTCACATTTCAAAGAGGACTTTAAGAAGAAAAAAAAAAATCCAGAAAGTTTCAAACAAGAACTGCTAAAATAACTAAAAGATGAGAAGCATCAAAGGAATCCATCATATTTAGTTCAGAAAGTTACGTAGTTACATCCTTTGGGATTATAAATACATTGAGGTCCTGCAGACAAAGCAGGATTCAAGACAAATGATTGGAAGCTGAAGCTAAGAAAATAAGATTCAAAGTCAATTCAATCCACTAGTGCAGGAGACAAGACTCCTCAGAATATTTCACTGGACCTACAGATCTGCCAGTTGACTTTCAGGTTGTAGACTGTGTGCATTTAATGTCAAGAAGCTACACATATCAAGACTTGATTAGGTTAATGTAGCAATTTTCAAACTTGCTGAGTTTTGAAATCCTTAATTCACTGGGTTGTTGTCAGTCTATAATTTTAATATACAGCATTTTTCTTTGTTGAGAGCAACACAGGAAGGTAAGAATATGAAGTTTTATATTGGAAGAGCTACTGACATTTTCAAGGTGAGAAGCTCAATTCCAGTCTTTTTCATCACAAGCAAAGCAGGATCTTTTTCATATAGTAGGTAGAGAATAGTTTAAGAAACARGGATGAGAGAAAACAAAGGCATTATAGGATTTGACTCCAGCCTCCATCTATAGCACAAACAAAACTCAAAGATGAGCCTTGCTGACAACCAATAAAGCTTCATTAGTGCTCCTTTCATTCACCTGTTGCAGTCCTCTGTGCTTCTCTATTTCTTCTCAGACTGGAACGACATGCTGACATACCACCCAAAGCAGCATTTCTGACCTCTTCTGAAGCATCACATAGCATGTGAGAAAGCCTCTTCTGATACCACAGTCTTGCAGTCAGGCCCACAATAAGAGACAACTCGGCAGAGACCTTCCCCTGAACTGCCCACTTCTGCACGTGGCCTGGCCAGACACCATTCCTGAGGCAGAAATGTGCTGCTGTGCTTCCCACAGCAAGCTCTGCATATGCGTCTCCAGCATCTGCTCACAAAAACCTGCATCTCCTTTCTCCAAAATTACACTAGCTTGTACAAGAGTCAGGATGCAGGAATCAGGCTTTGTACTGGCAATTTGCTGCTAGAAGTAGCTGAAAGATTATTTTATTTTCCTGGGCTGGCAGAGATCCTCTATTGTTTTACCTTATCTTACTCAACTCCCATTGACTTCTCTTAATTTAATTTCACAGATATTTAATTAAGCTACTTAAAACACGAGCACTAACTGCTGAAAACTTATGTATGAGATAGTACATTAAAGTGTATCAGATAAGGGGGATCCAATGTGGGTATGAAATGGCTTTGACTGTCCAGTGTGCTGGCTAATGATTAGCAAAAGACTGTGGGAACAGAAAACTSTTTCCAGAGATGTGTCTGACTGCAGTTTTACAGACTTCTGCAGAAGCACAGAACATAGTAAACTTTAATCCAGTTTCTAAATTGTATTGAAAAGATCTTAATACAGGCTAAAAAAGAAAGACAACTGTTTGCATCCAGATCTAATAAAAAGGCTAGAAAAAAACCTGGAGGGTGATTCTGGCTTCATGATGAACAAAGCCAGAAACAGGACTTAGATACAACATTGCTGAAGTCCCAGAAACAGGCGTGAAATCAGACAATATGAATATTGCAAAAGAATATATAAATAAAATATAACCAACGAGAATCTGTTAGTAGATCACATTCTTGTTTCCAAGCAGATGAGCTTTAAGGGAAGATGTTTAATAAGTAAGGTTTCCCTAGATAACGAGAGACACTATGAAATTGCAGTAGGAAGAGAGAAAAAGGGCAGGAGGTGGGGAGCCAAATGCAGCGGAACAAGGAGCAGCAATTAAAAAATCTGCTATATAATGCCAGAGCATTTAAATAAAACAGAAGATTGCAGGGGGTGAGGGAGGGGAATCCTGGGAATTCTCTAAAAGCAGTTTAAATCCACAAAAAATAACATGTATGAGAGACATTCTTGAACAGTGTAATCAAGAATTTGAAGGAACCACACAATAGTGTTTAGCCAAGCTACAAAAAAAAACAGACTCGTGTAACTACACAGTTTGCAGACATGAACAGATGGCACTAGTAACAGAAATGGGAAAGCCAATAGCTGAAATGAAAGCAGAGAAAGTTGACRCAAACTCTACCAAACAGTTAGAGACTCACACAAACCTGATAAACAAGCTTGTATGCAAATGCAAGTCACAAATTAAACAGGGGCAGAGAYAATACACTGAGGAGAAAGGGGCAAGCAAGCGAGATGGAAAATAAACCAGCACTCAGTCAATAGCAAATGTACAAGATGCAAAGAGACTACAAGAAGAAAACCAGTGATGTTTTGTGGAAAACTTAATGGGAAAAACTTATATATACAATCATTACGTCAAGGGTTTCAGAAACAAATTCACCTGTCAGTGACTTCGAGATTTCTCACATAAGACATTAATGAAATGCAAAAATAAAAATTAAAGGTTTGTCTGCCCCAAGTAAAAACAAGACAGCAGTAAATGAACAGGAAACTAGAAGCCAAAGAGAGAAAATCAACACTTTTTTCCATGCTAAAGTACTAAATAGTGCAAATTAAAACTGTACAGTAAGATGAGACTGGGATCTTTATTATAAACAACAGTTAGACACATGAAAAGGTATAAAAGATTAAAATTTCACAGAGGGAGGAAAAGTCACAGCTTCCAACTAAAAGAAAGTGCATATATTAACTTACTTGCACTAAACTTAAGCCATACAAAAAGTAAATGTAAAATTGAACAGAATAATAGAAAAAGRATGGTTATGAATCAGTCACAAGTTCAGAAGTAAGACTTATCGCTGACCCTGAAGAAGTAAAAATGCTATTGCAGATACCCATCCTTAGCATTATGAGTGAAATAATTATTAGGATTTTAAACTATCTGATATTTTCTCAAAGACCTCCAAGTACGTTCACCACCTGAGGCAACAAATGGAGTAAGCTTCTACAGGATACTGCCTCAGCACACTGTAACGAGTGTTGATAGGAGCTGGAAGCCGGCTACCACATSCTGAAAAATAAAATGGTGAATGAAAAGGCAATCAACATACAGCATGAGATCAGCCAGGCAGAGCAGAAGTACCATTCCAGCAACAGGCAGTGAGCTTCTGGATTGCACATCAGCTTCATTATCAACAGATGGTCAAGAAATACTTGGAAAGAACATCTTAAAATAAATGTCTGCTTGACAAAAGTCTAGCCAGAATTTTTAAGAGTAGGTAAAAACCAGTAGCAAAGGAAAATAGCCAGTGAGGAAAGGCTTCCCCCTCCCCCCGCCACTTAGTTGATTAGTGGGTTGTGGGAGTTTTGGGCTGTATTTTTTTGTTTTGAACAAAAAAAAATATCACAATCAAAACACATGCTTCACTAAAGTGACTGAGAGGTAGCTAGCTAACTGCTGAGGCAGTTATATGCTATATGAAAACACATCAACTGAACAAGAACATTGAACTCACAATCAAATGGAAAGCGCCAACCATCCTGCTTAATTGAGAATTTTAAAGCAGATACTAGAAGGAAACAGGAAAACAAAGCAGAGGTAACCAAGCGCTCGTATTCGTTATTCTGTCAGGCTAACACCGCGGGGGCAAGAATTGTTCTCTGTGCCCATAAAGACAAGAACCACAGAGACAAGCTGAAGCAGCTTGAAAGCATTACTTAAAAGGTGGAGTGGATCATCGAGAACAGAAGTGTTGTCAAAAGTCAGAGCCACTGTCAGAGAGAAGGCTATTTCTGAAAAGCCAGAATTGCCAAATTCAGCCAAGGACACTGGGGTAAGTGGTCATGACACTTGCAGAAGTAAAGCCAGGTGGCAAAGAGATAATGCGACAGCTCATAGCACTAACAGCAGGTCATGGAACAAAGCTGAAATGGGATTTTGCTGTAAAATCACATGGATCTACCTCTCTATAATATGAAACAATATTCAAAATTGAGAATTTAAAGTATTGCTGGTCCCAGATAAATCTTTACATAAGAAAAAGAAAAAAAGAAAAAAAGAAAAAAAGAAAAAAAGAAAAAAAGAAAAAAAGAAAAAAAGAAAAAAAGAAAAAAAGAAAAAAAGAAA
>JASVER010000001.1:7487779-7592216 GCA_030449065.1 Oceanodroma leucorhoa
AAAAAGAGAAAAAGAGAAAAAGAGAAAAAGAGAAAAAGAGAAAAAGAGAAAAAATAAAAATAAAAATAAAAAGCCCAACAGCATTTCAACAGAACAGTATCACAAAATGGCTGTTGTCTTGCAGTGAGTTTGTAGAAATATGTGCATATCACATTACCACCATATCACCATCACATAAGGAGGAAACCCAAAACTTGTATTAAATTCCCAAAGAATGCATTTTTTAAATTGAAAGAAAAAAGTGCACTTTTGGGTTGAGAATCTCTCCCTCAATGACATTAATGCCAAACTATTTCAACAGGTGATATCAACACAAATGTATATTATCTATGGAGCTCACTGGCTCCAGCATGTCTACAGACAGAAACAACAGTAGGACTGATCATTCAGAAGAGAGATGATTGCAAAGGTCATGATCTACAGTGCCCAAGAAGTCCAGGCCTTCTAGAAGTACAAACACCGCTTTGTCAGCATCAGACTTTCTCACTGGGACAAGTTGCAACATATGTGGAAGAGCTTCTTTCTAATTTCCTTTTAGCCCAGAAGGACTGAGCACTTCAGTGAAATACCATTAGTTTGGAGAGTGCTGTGTTTCTTTCAGCTTAAAGATTATTAAATATTTGTCAATACAAAATTAAGTCATCAATTGTGTCAATACAAAATTAATTAATTACCCTAACACACTGTTATTTGGTTTTAAATTTACTATCTCAAACAAATATGACAAAGGGACGAGTCATGTCCCCCATGCAGTCTCCCCATACAGGGTGCTATGATCTTACATAAAGAAACTGGAAACAACTTTCAGGACTTTTTACTTGCTGAGGACAGTGCACGTGCAAGAAGAAACAGGACCAGGACACTGCAATCTTGTGTCTCACTCTTGTCTCACACAGAACAAGAGGGAACTGAAAGAGTCTATGGGATGACTTACCTGTTTGAAATGCTTTTAGCCACAGGAGATCGAGTCAATTTTGCCTGGAATTTACCATGCTCATTTGGAAACATTTTCTATCATGGACGTGAGTGTGTGAAGGTACATGAGAAGGGAATCGGTTCCTGATTTCAGTCTGCTCTCCATCCTGCTTTTTTATGCTTAGCTGCCTATACCTCCATACCATTATCTAGGAGTTACTGAACCTCCATGTCAAGTGATCAAGAGCTGGTATAAATAGTAAAGTGGAATAYGACTTTCCTCTTTCCATTTCTTTGTTTTAGCTCATTATAGTTAAATATTCCTTCACCTTTTGTAAAGTGGATACACTTACAGAGCTTAAGTAACATAAAATTGCTTAATGAGAAAATAATTCTGATTTTTTTTTTTTCCTGTCTATTCAAGCAAGCTTTCTGGTACTATATAATTTACACTTATTATCAAAATATCATCAGACAACCTTAACCCAGTCCTTGGTATTGTTATTACTGCAAGGCAGTGTGTCAGTCGGTCTTGCGTAATGCATTAAAATACATGCAACTTGATTTTTTTCTCCCTCTCAGCCTGATCCAAAATGTGTTAAAACTGAAGAAAATATGTTAAACTGGTAGAAGAATGCCAGGAATGCTGCAAAGGCTCAAGCTCAACATATTGCACTACAACCATAGCGCAGCTGAACTGTATCACAGCTGCATCACTACAGAAGAGTACATGAAGAAGCAGGCATACTTTCTGGAGATTTTCAAGACACAGATACTTTTATGAAAATAGGGMTGGCAAGCTGGTATCTGATTTGAATCTGGGAAGCCGCAAAAGAAATACTCCATATGCATAGCTCAAGAGGACGTAGGACTCTGTGAATTCATTTTCCACGCTTGCTTCACACTTGAACTTCACAAAACTTAAGCTTTAGCTCCTCTCCCCATGAGCTGCTCAATAAGGCTAAAAGGAATTTAACATCCAGTAACTGAAATTAATCATCATTACACTGTTAGCAGTAGAATCCAAAAATGATGTTATTAAAAATGTTAGAAATATTTACACAAGAGAAGAAGTCAAAAAGCCAATTTTTGAGTCTGTTGGATGTCAGCATGTTGCTCCAGAGTCCAAAGCAGCATTACAGACATCCAACTCTGAGCTTAGTGATGCCACTTTTAATGATTTAATTAAAGAAATGTTAAATACCTATTCATAAAATCTTCCTCCTTCCAGAATRGACATTTATTAATTAGTTCTCAATAAATAAAAGATCATCAGCTTTTATTCTATGATAAATCTTTCAATTGCAATGTATTTGCGCTCTCCTGTGCTACCCACTACCATGAGCTGTTAGTAATGTTTCCAGAATGAAAACATGGAACTGTTCCTGTCTCTTCCCGAACGCCAGAACTGACAAAAATGAAACAGAGTGACATTGCCAACAGTTTTTACCTGACCCCATCATCCTTACTAAAAATAAGTGTACAAATAATAATAATGCAAGGCATAACTCAATCCTACTACAACTTAAGTTAACCAAATTATTCCTTTGACTGAAGTGGGAAGACTCGTTATATGCCAATACACAACCCTAACCAGAACAGATGTCTCTCATTTCTCATCTGTAACTTCATTTGGGAGGGAAAGAAAAGGGGGTGTGGGGGAGGAAMAAAACAAAGCAAAACTAAGCAAAAAAAAACAGGTCATGAACCCCAAAAAACAAGTCATGATCCATACATCATAGTTTAGTGAATGTCAACGGCCTTGATAAGCAGTCCATGGTTTACAGGCCCATGTTACACAGCAGAATTTATAAGTTTGTTATTTCCACATAGCCACATGACTACCACATAAGTCGGGGCTGATCATGATTCTTCCAWGCAAAAAGCTTCTGAAGCAGTAGTCTAAAGGAGCTAGGTTTTACAGAGAWCTATTTTACCAAAAAAATTTGATTTTTTTCAAAATAGTCCTCTACTTTGTAGCCAGAGACTAATAAAGCAAACAGCCTTACAGTCCTTCAGGAGAACAGTTAGGCAAAGCCAAAAACCCTACAAAGAAGCAGCAATAAGTATAAATGTGATAAAGCAAAGCATTGATTTCCAGTCCATTAAATTGCTTCTTTCAAAGGCATCCACCTCCTTACATTGGCTACACAGGGAGATTAAGTTCCTGTGTTTTCCTTGCCGAAAAATAGCTGATGCAGAAATCTTCTTTTCAGAGCTCCTTATCTCCAGTATACCCATCTTACAATAGTACTGATAAGTCCTGCCCGAAGTAGATTGCCTTCAATAGCTCATAAATTAATTTCCTTTCCTATTTAACATTCAACACATTTTGTGCCTATGAAGCTTTAAGAACTTGCTGGACTTTCATATTTCTGTCTCTGCAGTAAAGGCTTCTGAGAATCTGGTCAAGATCTCACTGCAAGCACAGAATCACAGTAATAGCAATACATATTTTACAAGGTTATACAATTAATGACACGGTTATCTGCTTTAAACTATTGTTTAAGGACAATTCTGACAGTATCTACATTCCCTAGCCACAACTCCATTAAGCAAAGCTGAGAAGGACATATAAATGCAGATCTGAGGGGAGGTGGCGAACAGAGAAAGCTCCTTTCCCGCTCATGGAACAGCTGAAACAAGCAAGCAAAGCCACCGGCAGTAAGTGAACTCCGACAACTTTCCCCCTAACTAACATCTCACTAACACAGAAACACGGAGGTGAGTAGATCGTGAGGCCTCAGGTGAATACAACCAGTAAAGACCCATTTGATCCCTCAGTGGTGTCCCATCCGAACTGTGGGGAAGGAAAAGGCAAGATGGTACATCTCCTAAATGGAGAGGAAAGGCAACACTCTCCTCAGCAAATGGAAGGGAGTCAGATGAACTAAGACTAACAGTATTAGTTATATTCTACTTACCTGTTCTACTGGTGTATTTCCCCAAATTTAGGACCATTCCCCTTCAAAGATCCCACTGTTTGAATGCAGCCTCTGAGCACTCAAGCTTGCCCCTTAAAAGTTCCTAGACAACCCAAAGACATGGACGTTTAATTTTCCTTTGGTGAGATAACTAGTTTGCCAAGAGGGACCCCTAGACTACAGATGTGGCCGTTGTGACTGCCAGCACCATGTGACAGAAAGGTAATAGGACAAGACAGCCCTATGCTGACCACTGGCAAAAAAGACAAGAAAAAGAGGCTGGAGGCCTCAGTTCTTGCTAAGATGCAAGCAACAGCATTTTTATTACTCAGCTTACAATAAAAAAATAAAAAAAAAAAAAATTCAATCTCCACAAAGGTCACAGAAATGTTCAACACACCTGGAAACAGAAGACAACTGAGGTTCACCTGAGGTTCCCACATGATGGGGCAGAGTGCACCCTCAGGAAGGCTGCAGATGTCACAAAACTGGGAGAAGTGGCTGATACACCAGAGGGTTGTGCTGCCATCCAGAGGGACCTCAACAGGCTGGAGAAATGGGCTGACAGGAACCTCATGAACTTCAACAGAGGGAAGTGCAAAGTCCTGCCSCTGAGAAGGGACAACCCCATGCACCAGGACAGGTTGGGGGCTGAGAGACCGGAAAGCAGCTTTGCAGAAAAGGACCTGGATCGAGGCAACCCCTGGTATCAGGGCTGGGGGATGAGAGCAGCCCTGCCGAGAAGGACTTGGGGGTACTYGTGGATGAAAAGCTGGACATGAGCCAGCAATGTGCGCTCGCAGCCCAGAAGGCCAACTGTATCCTGGGCTGCATCAAAAGCAGCGTGGTCAGCAGGTCGAGGGAGGTGATTCTGCCCCTCTACTCTGCTCTGGTGAGACCCCACCTGCAGTACTGYGTCCTGCTCTGGGGTCCTCAGCACARGAAASACATGGACCTGTTGGAGCGGGTCCAGAGGAGGGCCATGAAAATGATCAGGGGGATGGAACACCTCTCCTATGAAGAAAGGCTGAGAGAGTTGGGGTTGTTCAGCCTGGAGAAGACAAGGCTCCAGGGAGACCTTGTTGYGGCCTTTTGATACTTAAAGGGGACTTACAAGAAAGATGGGGACAAACCTTTCAGCAGGGCCTGTTGCRATAGGACAAGGGGTAATGGTTTTAAACTGCAAGAGGGTAGATTTAGACTAGATATAAGGAAGAAATTTTTTACAATGAGGGTGGTGAAACACTGCAACAGGTTGCCCAAAGAGGTGGTAGGTGCCCCATCCCTGGAAACATTCAAGGTCATGTTGGACGGGGCTCTGAGCAACCTGATCTAATTGAAGATGTCCCTGCCCACGGCAGGGGGTTGGACTAGRTGACCTTTAAAGGTCCCTTCCAACCCAAACTATTCTATGATTCTATGACCTGGGGGCCCTGGTGGACTCCATGTTGAACATGAGCCATCAATATGCCCTTTGGTGAAAGAAGGCTGACAGCGTCTTGGGCTGCATTAGGAAGAGCATTGCCAGGAGGTCAGGGGAGGTGATCCTTCCCCTCTACTCAGCACGGGTGAGGCCACACCTGGAGTGCCGTGTCCAGTTCTGGGCTCCTCAGTACAAGAGAGACATGGATCTACTGGAGGGAGTCCAGCCAAGGGCCTTCCAATTTCTACCACTCTGTGATTCTGTAATTTTACTCAATGCCATTACGCTAGCAGGATGAGTAGCAGCTGTCAGTAYATCACAAATAACAATAGCATTTTGATACTACCTGTGGTGGCTCTAAGCCTGCCCATACCCTCCAACGGCATTTCTAATTGTGGCTCAGCTTACAGCAGGTGGAGATCTCAACTAGAAATTTCATGGTAAGTTTCTGCGTCTGCATACGTGTGTGTGCATGCATACACATGCTTATACATGAAAATAATGCAACAGATATAGGAATACAGTACTACACAAACAAGAACAGAAAAAATATTCATTATCAAGATAATACTGACAAGAGTAAAAAATTTGGTTGTAATATTCTCAAAACCAGAAAAAAGTCCTTGTAACTTGCACTTCTAACCCCCTTTTGTGCTCAGCAAAAGTTGCCACAGCGGCAGCTCAGCAAGATCGGGGGTAGATAATGAAATCTGCACCGAGGGCTACTGCACAGGCACAGAAACATCCAAGCATTCTGCAAGGTGTTAAAGTGTTGGTAAAGATGTATCTATGGGATAACATGTTGTAAAAAGTGACTTCASGTTGTAAAAAGTGACTTCATGTTGTAAAAAGTTTGCACCAGGTCAGTAGTTACCTTTATTTTACAATGGACTTAAAACCTTTGTTGCAGTATGCCACCACTACTGCATATCACTTGAGACAGAAGAAAACAGAAAAAATATTAGGTTTATAAAGCTGTGGTGGGGATGGACTCCACTATACCCAAGGTAGCAGCTGCCCCTTGATACACCAATATGCTTCTTGGTTGATCCCTTTGCCTCAAGTCCCATGAGAATCAGCCAGCACCTCCTGTATTTAAGATTGAAAGCATCACAGCTTTCAGAAGAAAACTAACCAACAGAGCCGATTTGAAACACCTAGCACTGCAGCCGTAGTGCCAAGGCTATCAGCACTACAGTCACAAGGAGAAAGGCGCGTTTGAGACCCAGTACATAGTCACGGTGCCTCTGATCTGGCCGTTTTTTTTTTGCCACTGTGTTTTCATAAAACCTTTTCAGTACTTAGTATAAATTTTACTCCATATAGCTCCTTTTAGGGAGAATTTTTTAAATCTTATCCCCCTAATGAGCTAAAGTTTTATCATCAAAGCAGGAGACTTGCTCATGCTTTAAGTTACATGAGGTATAAAAGCACAACTCAGGAGAAATTAAATTCAGCTYCAGAACTACGTGAACTTGGACATTACTGAAATTAAGGTGGTAATTTCAGGCTCTGAGCAACATAAAAAAATGCACAGCTTAATGACTGGTATGCAGGGAAGTCTTTCATATAGGAACATTATGAATCTTTGGGTGCTGTTTATACCAAGTCCACTCTTCAATAAAAAACAAAACATTGCATACACATTTTGTCATTGCCACTTACGGTGAAAGGCTTACAATTTCTGCAGCAACTGGTGCATTTCTAACATACCCAACAGCACTTCACAGAATAAGTTGGCACTGCACAGTATTACATAAATCTTCACGTCTCCTTGTCCACCAAAGCTTTATCAATACTACGCCTTCAGTTATTGCTGCTCCTTATGAAGCTGCAAAGGAGCAGAGAGAAAAGGACTGAGTAAAACCTGGGTTTATTGYTTCTAGGAAGGAAGAGGTTGGAACTTGGAAGAGAATGAGTATAGGGCAGCATAAACCATTGCAGCTTGCAACTCACAATGACTTTTCAGAATTCCAGCCAAAAACTCCTGTTTGACGCCATCAGCCAGAAAAGAGCAAGTCCTGGGAGTGCAGTTTCCACCTCTGCCTGCTTGCATCTCTGCCCAAACCTGATGGGATGCTCTGAAAGCTCACACACATCCAGTGACATCACGTGCTTTGAAAAGCAACCGTATATCTTTTTCCCCCCAAGCAATCAAGTTAGGTTCATGCTTTTTTATTTGTATTGTACTGTTTTGCCATTTCCCTCTCTCTGCTACTGTCCCCCACCCTCCAGCTTAATTATTGGGAATCATTTTGATTTTATTGTTTCAAATAACAAGAATTTCAGGTCAGAACTTTCCTAGATTTACTAGAGGACATTCTAGAGACTCGAAAGATACTTAACTGCCTGTTCTTACACGTTAGCTGAAAAATGTTGCCCGTTAAACACCTGGAAGGAAATATCCGTGTTGCAGTTAATACAAACTGTGATTAAAATCTTCACCTTCTCTTTGCTTTTTTCTTGTCTTGATAATACAATGTTTAACAGAGATGGACTGAACTTGTAATGCAAAAAATAAATGCTTAGAAATATATAAAAGATGTACTAGAAACTACTACTACGCCATCAACGAGAAACTGCAGAAGACATGAACCCAATTTTCTTCTCTTTGCAGCTCACCTTTAGACATGTCACAGTCAGCCCACCACTTCTCCAAGCAGGTGGCACAGGCTACTTAGTCCAGCTCCCACCTTACGTTAGTGTGCCTTCCACCAACGAATTCATCACCACCAGTTCAACCAGTAAACCCTCCCTATTTAGAGTGAAGTCGTCACACTAAAACTCACAGGTAACAATCATCATAGACTTGTCAATAGCAGGTCAAGCACTTTTTACAAGAACATTAATTTACAAGGCTAGCAAAAAGAGAAATACGACCTGACCAGCTTGTGAAGGGCTTGTAGCCCCTTCAGAACAAGAACAGGCAGCCCAGAGGAGCATGTTCTGGCAGCAGAGCTGCTCACTTCAGAAAGAGGGTCAGAGAAAGAGAGGAACAAGTCCTGGTTGAAAGGAATTTTTATATAACTGACCCCAGAAAAGCTACAGGCTCTATATGGGGCTGGAACGGGCAACTGGAAGAAAAGACTTCCAGGTTATCCTCCAGGACATGACYATAAATTTACTGCTTAACCTTAGACTAACCAACTAATTACTTGTGTGTTGATAGCCACCACCTGGAAGTCRGATAACAGTTCACAGTTATTGTACCTCACAAATATAGTGAGGCTTAATTGTTAACGTTTGCAAAGTGGAGAGCTAAAGTTCAGATGAAAAGGTTCASTACTACTCAGTACATACAGATGGAGAGAAGAGATAACACGTTAACTCTGTTTGCTGAAGTGGTGCAATATAATTCAATTCTACAACAGCAAACAAATCAAAAGAAGAGTTACAGTAACACGTGCATGCACACACATCCTCCTTCAGCCCTGATGCTATCAGCTATTTGTGCAACACAAAGATGTGATCCTGAAAACCCTGCTGCGTTCACAACCTCACAGCTCAGGTCCGCCTTCGCAGTATGCACCAACGTGGGCAGTGTGTCTTAAGTGTAAACATCTTAAACTACACACAGTGGGAAAAAGGCTGAGATTCTGTGTATTTTTCTCTTCTATTGCAATAAAGGCAGCATATAGAAGGCAGGATAAACAAAATATCTGTACATATTTTTTTTTCTTTTTGCTAAGGTATCACCTGTTGTTCAGGTGTTGTGTCACCAGATGGCACGAGCACAGTTCTCACGATGAAGTGCTGTGCCGCCATCAGTGACATTTAGCAGAAGCGGTAGGGTCCCCTGCAGAACAAACCTATAGCATCAGACAGAAAATAGCTCCAGAAGTTGAATCACACTGCAAGACAGTCACAGCTGATGAATCACAGTGACTGGAGAGAGCTGAGCAGGAGCAGGTAGCCTGTATTCCCCRTGCAGTTCTCACGACCTCTTCACCTGCCACGCAGGGATCGTAGCCAGGCTCACRTAGCAGATACAGCTGCTGTGCTTAAAGCAAAGGGCACCTGGCGTCCTCCCACCTCAAACCATGTAACCTATGGGACAGGCAGCTATTTCCTTGCAGTCAGGGTTCACTGGCTGACAAATGTACGTGACATATCCCTGCAGAATTACAGGACGGTGAAATGACTAGATGAGGAAGACAGACTCATCTTCTACTTTAATGGCACTTCAGTATGAGGAGACAGAGATCTATAAACAGTTTACCACTGTGAGAAATTGGTTGAGAATCCAGCCGCAGGTGTTGCATTCTCCGTACCTGCCTGGAATAAACTTTTAAGGGATAGGAAGAAGAAAAAAAAACAAAAAAGGCAAGAAATCTTGAAGTATTGAGAACAGTAAAAAAAGGCAAGAAATCTTGAAGTATTGAGAACGGTAAAAAAAGCTTTTGGGTCAGTTTTCCCTGCTTACTTTCTTATTTGAGAATGTTTCATGAAAATGATTTTTTTTATTAGGAGAGGAGAGAGAGCTGACTCTTGGCTTTCCCCCAGCTTTACATTATTACTTCAGAGCAAATGCAGTGGGCCTGTTTAAGTGTGCTCTTCCATAAACTTGCTTTTCGTTTGTTTGCTTGCTTGCTTGCTTATCTGTTTTTCATGCAGGCGATACCCTTTATGTGAATGAAAGAAAAAAAAAAAAAAAAAAGGCCAGGCTTTTAACAGTTTTATTCCCTTTGCTACCTGAAAAGCTCATGCAAGATTTGGAGGAATTGACCCCTAGTATTAAAACTATATTGGTCTGTAGAATTGCTTTAAAATACAAAGAACTCATTTAAATTGAGATCAAGGAGGAGAGTGTGATTATCTGTTCTGAACCATCACTTAGCTCAGACCACGTGATCTTCCTGGATCACGTTTCCCCTCAAAACCCTTAGCTGCTGCTGAAGACCACCACTGYTTTCCCTGTTCAAATTCCCTCTCATCGAGACTACTGATCCTATAGACGGGCCTGATTTTAACTGGATTTTTCCAGTCAAAATCATCCTCCTTCCTCCTAGAAGAGCCACCCAAAAGCAATGCACTTGCAGAAAGCTCATGTTTGACAAACTGGTGGTGTTCCCATAAAAACATTAACCAAGATGTTCTTCTACCTCTTTGTTAAGGTTGAGACATGCAAATTCAGGCACCTTCATGTGCCAAGTGTCTCAGCTCTGAACGGACCAGGTGGAGACCCAGCCAAGGCAGGCCCCAGAGCCTAGGGAGCACTGACCAGTGGAGCCCACTCCAGGATCTTCACACTCCCTCGCTCAATTGCCTAACACTTTACTGACTATAACAGGAGCTTAGTCATCTAGCATCTACCCTGAGGCCCAATTTCACGCTTCAGGCTCTGGTTGAAATCCATACACATCGCATCAAAACAGAAAACTGTTAGCGTTTCAGTCGCTAGAATTACAGGGAACAAAACATGGTTCAAGCAACACCTTGATAAACTTGGGTAAATTCTTCAAGGCTGAGCAGAGTTTCAACTTGCATTAGTATTATATATTAGTATTAGTTCCTGCTAGTCCTTATCTGAAGCCCTTGCAAAAGTTTGCTCTATTTCTTTTCTCATTTTATTCAAGTGATGAGAGAGAAAAAAAGGGGGAAAAAGACAAAGAAATAGTATTCTATATGTGCTTCTGGGGAAAAAAAAAAAAAGGAAAAAAAAAGGCAGAATCTTTGCTGGAAGAACGAAGATAGCTCACCTGAGGAGTAGCTTCTCTCCGGGAGATTGTTTCTTCACACCCATCTATCTTCCTCCAGGCAAGGCCTTCAAGGCACTAGTGCAACATGAGTCCATGCAGGTATCTGAAAGCTGCTACAAAAATGGTATTTTTTTGGTGCCGTGATACACACCACAGTGCAGGAAATCGTTGCTTGGAAAGCGAAAACTTTCTAGGTAGAGTTTGTGTCAGACACCACTCTCCCATCCAAGAAAGATCTCACASAAGCCATTAAAGGGACTCCCTGAACACAAAGAATACCTTTGCTGCACCATTACTAAAAACTTTTTCATTTCAAACATATATTGTATGCAGGTGAACTTGTTGGCCTTCCACAATTAAGTTCTTTCTCAAGGTTAGACACCTAAAACAACACTACAAAAATAGTCCCTTGCCTCTCGGCATTTCTGAGGTTTGCCACGGCTAGGAACCTTGACAGGAGGGACTCACCTTTTGGATGCCACATCAACCCCTCACTTGACCAGGGTCAAGCACATCAGATGTTAGAGAGGGGAAAATTTTCCCTTCAGTTTAACTAACAGGGTCTTTAGTGGAGTTTTACAGACTTTTTTTGGAGTACAATGGGTGGAATCCATTCTGAGATCATTTGATACCTTCATTAACCAGTTTCCTGCAAAGGTCTTCAGAAAGACCTTGCCATTCTCTGATGACATAATGCAAGCCAAGGGTTAAGGGTTAAAGTTACTTTATTCCAATATAAATCTTTTACCTTTATATTTAGAATAAGATCTAATAATCCAGTGTTCTGTTCTGACTTATGTTGTCATTACATTCGAGCAAGCAATTTTTTGGGCAAGGGAAAGAGTTCGGATTGGTAAGGGGCTGCAGAACATAATTTCAATAGCAGAACAATCAATGAACTTCTCAAGTTGAGCACTGTCAAAAGAGCACAGAGAGTCACTTTCTGTATTATTTCCCTATTGTAAGCATTATTTCCCTATTGTAATGCTGTTCAAGAGGTTGCTTTGGAGGTTGGTTGGTTTGTCTTTGACATATAACAAATATTTCACTAAAAACCTTTTGTTAACTTTGTATTTTTTAAGTCAACTAGCTATCTCCTTGAAATTATATATCAATTATATATCAATATGCTAAATATTGTTTTTACTGCAAACTCTGAGGTTTTGCTTTATGTTCATTAGGACCTGGGAATTCCACCCTGTTTTGGTGCAAGTTAAAGGAGTTAAMAAGCCCAGAAATGTCAAGATGCTGTTAGAGCAGATCGAGCGAAGATGGAATTCATGTTTAGCATTACAAGAAAGGCCACAAACTCGGGCATCTGAGCTAGAAAATGCCAGATTTTTCGTGTTGATGCAAAGTTAACATATGCACTAGGTGGTTGAATTTCTGGATGCCATTCCCCAAACTCTGAATTTTCTCCTCGTGGAGACCAAATGCAAAAGAAGAGTTGCACAGACAACTAAAATGTGATGTTTCCTTATACGCAAAGTTTGGGTATGGATACCTGACAGTAACAACTTAAACTATGACTTCAGCATATCACTGTTTCACATTAAAAAAATTTTAGCAAGTTTCAATACCTACAAAAACCTCCCTGTGGGATTTTTATTTTTCTAGGAAAAATAACTAGAAGAAATCAAACTCTGAATATTGACTCAGCTGACACATATAAGATCTCTAACCAGCTTAATGGTTATAATTTTATCTCCCTATGCAGTTATTAACAGATATACTTGTTTGGCCTTAAGAACTCTGATAGACTAAAACAAAAAAGTAGGATTGTAAAAAAAAATATGATATCAAATTTTGAAGAAGGTCAAGTTTTAAGGAAGATAAATAAAAATGGAATCTGTAAGTTTACACAGCTTTCTGTGACACATTTTAGCCTTAACTTTAAGTTGTTCTAACACAACAGTTTAAAAAATGTTCTCAATTTTTTGAGAACACTGATCATTCCTCACTTTTGTGACTATTAAGTATAACCAGTGATGATGCATAAACAAGCTGCGACAATAAACACAGAACTTAAAAGTAGTCACGCTCCTCAGCATGGTGGAAACACGAATCCTCTTATAATGTCAGGAGAATGACATTTTAAACCGCATGTTCTAATCAATTTTGGGAAAAAAAGATCAAAATACAAATTAGGAACTTTACAATAATTTTATATTTGAGAACAAATTGGGTTCACACCTGGAAAGGCCCACTGCTTTTATAGCTATTTCTCACAGTACATAAGCTTTCTTTTAATTCAGAAGAATAGTTTCAGCAGGCCCTAAGGCTCTGCAGCGCATCAAGTAATGCACTTAATGCAAGTATTCTCATCAGTACAGTGAATGAATCACCAGTAGAATTTAAAATAGAATTAAAAGCTACATCTTCCTTTGCCGGTGTAGCTTCAAAATGCCTACAGTTCTTGTTTCATACACAAAAGAAATACTTTTAGATTACTCTATAGTTACCTAAAGCATTGATTATATATAGACAGCACATAAAAGTATACTAACTTTGTGTAAATCAAGATTTTATGGTTTTATTGCATTTGTTTACAATTTTTGTGGGGGATTTTTTGGTGTAGCTTGACCTGAAACCATTAGACATATCTACATAGGTTTTTTCAAGATTTTTCATCACACAGTGATCAATTCTCTACATTCATTTTCTGTAGCGCTCTCAATTCCAGTTTTCCAGAGTTCGTGAGTACTGACACTACTGAAAAAGTACAAGTTCAAACACGCCTATACAAACAAACTAGACAGAATATTGCAGATAAGGCTACTTTTTTTTTTTTCTTCTTTTTTTTATATATATATAAATTTGTTTAAACCAGGCACAGAGAACTTTGGAACACACAATACTGAAAGCCACCTATGATAATCTTTGAAGGTTAGGTGTTTGCAAATTCTACAGTCAAGCATTCATCCCTACAGCTTTAACAATGAATACAGCTCTTTTATTCCCCCAGCACTTCAAGTGAATTGTACCTTAAACACAGTGTTTCTAAAACTGTACCATACTTACCGGAATAAGACTATAGATGAGCTAATTAAGTGCCACCACGTACGATTCAACTGTGTGCTTTACTTCACAACAGAGCTGACTGCTCAAAGGCCAGTCTCACAACAGTGAAAAAACATGCACAACTGAACTGAGAGCAGGCAATGGCAGGGCACTTAGGTACGGCGTAGACGTTCATCGTGGAGCATGACAGTAAAAAGTACTGGCCGCAACAATCAGAGGACCAGTAGTTAACACACATAACTTAAGGAAAACTGCATTATCAAACTGTACTTTTACATTAAGTTCAAGCACAAACTTTTTCCAATATTCCCAGTTTGCCAGAAAGCTCAGAAGAACACAGCCCCCACAAACTTTAAAGATGTGTAATTCTGCACATTCAATTCCACATTAAATCACAAAATAAGCACTCGTTTTTCAGCCACCTGTGAATTTAACAAAAAACCCTCACAATTTAAGATTAGCAAATGCATTTCCAATCTACAGTTTCATGTAACATTACTAATAATATGCCTCGTTAAAGAAATTCTCTCAAAACATACACACAATATATAGTGGGTAAAGGACACAGTGAACACATTATTTCCACTCTCTCTAACAGATACCTAGTGATTATGTGCAGTGTTTTAATGCTGATGTTAAAAATTACATGATTCCTGTTCTTCCAGTCCCGTTTTACTTGTAACAAGAATTAGAACTTCAGAAGTGCACACCCAACATGGACTGTGAAGAGTACGAATTAGTGCTTGTTCCACATAGGTGCTGCTATAGGTCCCTGCGGAGCCCTTTCAACAGTCACAAATTCATCAGGGTTGTCAAAAGCTTCATAGTGGATTAATAAATCTTGAATAGCACACTCCTCAATCTGGAAGGAAAAAAGAACATATATGTCAGTGTCAGATCTACATTTACACCAGTAGCACGTTTATGAACTGGCTTTACTGGTCCTGAATGCACGTCTGCTACAGACCTCCTAATCAGGAAGTAGTAGTAGATGAGGCCTTCTTCAGACAACTTGAAGAAACCTCATGTTTGCAGGCCCTGCTCCTCATGGGAAACTTGTGCCACCCTGATATCTGCTGGAGAGGCAACACAGCAGGGGACAAGCACTCCAGGAGGTTTGCATTGGTGAAAACTTCCTAACACAGATGATCAAGTAGCTGATGAGGGGAGACACTCTGCTGGATCATACTTACAAATAAAGAAGGACTGGTCAGGGATGAGAAGGTTGAGGGCAGCCTTGGCTGCAATGACCATGAGATGGTGGAGCTCAGGATCCCGAGAGATGGGAACAAGACAAATGGCAGGATAACAACCTGGGACTTTGGAAGAGAAGACTATGATCTGTTCAGGGATCTGCTTGGAAAAAATTCATGGTATATGGCCCTAGAAAGAAGGGTCCAGGACAGCTGGTTGATTATAAGGATCACCTCCTCCAAGCTCAAGAATGGTCCATGCCAACAAGCAGGAAGCCAAGCAAGAGTGGCAGGAGGCCTGCATGGACCAAAAAAAGAGCTCGTTACAAAACTCAAACAAAAAGGAAGGACACATGAGGTGGAAGCAGAGAAAGGTGACCCAGGAGGAAAACAGAAACACTGTGAGAGCACACAGGAACAGAATTAGGAAAGTCAAAGCCCATCTGGAGTTGAACCTGGCAAGGGACATGAAGGGCAACAGGAAAGGCTTCTATAGCAGCAAAAAGCCGACATAGGCCCACTGCCAAATGACAAAGGACATCGAAAAGGCTGGGGAACTAACAGCCTCCTTCATCTTGGTCTTTAGTGGTAAGATCAGCCTTCAGCAATCCCAGGCCCCTGACATCAGAGCTGGCCAATATGCAAGCCCACTCTCAAAAAAATCTTTGAAAGGTTGTGGTGACAGGGATTGGTTCCTGAGGACTTGAAGGAAGCAAATGTGATTCCTACCTTCAAGAAGGGCAAGGAGGATCTGGGTGACTACTTACCCATCACCCTCACCTTAAGCTCTACCACTTTCCTAGGGATCAAGTATGGACTAAGAGCTTAAGTGGACAACCTCAAGTATGAACAATATAAATGGACAGTGAGACGGACTGAAAACTGGCTGAACTGGTGATCTCAAAGGGTTGTGATCAGTGGCACAAAGTCTAGCTACAGGCCAGCCACCAGCACCAATACTGAGACAGACTAGGGCCAGTACTGTTTAACATCTTCATTAATTACCCACATGATGGGACAGAGTGCACCCTCAGCAAGGTTGCGGACAATACAAAATTGGAAGGAGTGGCTGATACGCCAGATGGTTGTGCTGCCACTCAGAGGGACCCAGGCACACTGGAGAAATGGGCTAAGAGGAACCTCATGAAGTTCGACAAAGGGAAATGCGAAGTTCAGCTCCTGGGAAGAATAAACCCAAGCACCAGTACACACTGGGGGCCGACAGGCTGCAAAGCAGCTTAGCGTAAAAGGATCTGGGGTCCTGGTGGACAAGTTGACGTGCTCATGTGGCAGAGAAGGGTGACAGCCTCCTGTGCTCTACGAGGGACAGCATTGCCAGCAGATTGAGATAGGTGATCCTTCCCCTCTACTCAGCACTGGTGAGACACATTTGGAGTGCTGGGTCCACTTTTGGACTCCCCAGTACAAGAGAAACATGGACATACTGGAGACATTCCAGTGAAGGGACACAAAAATGATTAAGAGCTTGGAGCATCTGACATATGAGGAGATGCTGAGCACACTGCAGTTGTTCAGCGTGGAGAAGAGGAGGCTTAGGGAGATCTCATCAAAGTGTACAAATATCTGATGGGAGAGAATAAAGACGACTGAGCCACGCCCTTCTCAGTACTGCCAAGTGACAGGAGAAGAGGCAATGGGCACAGACTGAAATACAGAAAATTGCATTTAAATATAAAAATCTTTTTTACTGTGAGAGTGGTTAGACACTGGAACAGGTTTCCCAGAGAGGCCATRGAGTCTCCATCCTGGCAGATATTCAAAAGCTGCCTGGACCCGGCTTTGAGCAACCTGCTCTAACTGACCCTGCTCTGAGCAGGGGTTTGGATTAGAGAATTCCTTCCAACCTCAACCATTCTCTGATGCTGTGAATGCATTAACCATGGACTCAGTAGCCAATCTGACTTTAATATAGGCCTACCTTATCAAACAGCAACATGATTATTAAATGATATTTAATATCATGATGTAAATGATACCAAGTGTACCAATACATAATTAATCCTAAAAACTGATCTCTGAAACAGCCATTGGAAACTCCTTGTGTTACTTCACAGCCGCAGCAACTTAGCACCTTACCTGGATCAAAGCCAAAGGTTTTTCTCTGCTCCTAATAAGAGCAGCTTCTTGCTGGAGCTCCTCCTCTACAATAGCTGAAAACATGACAGGTGCCATCACAGGAGAGCTAGCTGGTGATGCTGCTAACCAAGGACTGCAAAAAAACCAAATGACATTATGAGGCAACATCAAGAACAAGGTCAGCATAACACACAGAAAACAAGCTCAAGAATCTAAGCCGCTGTCAAACTTACTTATGACTCTCCAGCTGTGGAGAATCCAGAACATGGTCTTCCAGACCTGGGCTACTTCTACTGGTGCACCTGGAAAAAGGTAGGGAAGGAGAGTGAAAGTCACTGACAGAGCATTCTCCTACATCATACTGTGAAGTACAAATTTACAGTAGGCAATTACAAATGCGTAAGGTTTTTCCAGAAGAAAGGCATTAGATGTAATGCTGAATTCGTCTTTAAGTGTGATACTGTGACTAGAGGAGACACTGATGCTCTTTTCTGACTACCAGAACTTAATGGATTTTCAGCATTTCCTAACATTTGAGCATTTGAACAAAGGTGCTTTTTAAAAAAAAAAAAAAAAAAGTTTTTTTACATGTAAAATAGTCAACTGAATTATGCACGAACAGCATTGACTATAAATGTTTGCAATTAATATGAAAGACAAAATAAAAAACAAACAAAAAACTGTCCTGTATTCAAATTAAGTGTTTCATGTAAAAGAACCAGAGCTACAATAGCACCAGTAAATTATTTCATCAAGTGTATGCCCAGAAATTATGGACTTTCAGTACATATCCTGCAACCACCTCCCACACTCATAAGAATAAAACTAGAATTAACAGAATTGAAAAAAAAAAAATCCTGAGATATCAGTAGAGTTCCCAACAGGAAGATATTTTATTCACTTGCAAAATGTTAACCTCTCAACAAAAAGAAGTCACATTTGGTATACTGTATGCCTTAACAGACAAGTATATTTGTCAGAAAAATCCTACATCAGTACAAAAAGAGGGATCTATTCTCGTTATTTAATACCTATCTTTGGCAACTTTTGCGATTTCCAGAACTCTAAAATTGTTACAGCATACTATGAAATGCTAGCAGGCTTTTTTGAATTATTCTATGGCATTGTAAAAAAACTCTAAGGGTGTTGGTATTTCAATAAATCAGTCTCAATTTTCTTTAAGGCTTTGGTAATCCTCTGTAAGTGGCCACAAACTCTTGGAAAAGAGGAAAAAACTATAGAAAGCTAAGAGAATTCCAGTAACTGCGAAGTTCTCTGCCTGGAATATTTTCCCCAGAACACAATTCCAAGGACAACAAGAACCATGATTCCTACTGCTAAGCAATGAGGGCAAGATCTCAAAAAATCTGAAATGCAACATCTGTCATCAAAAATGGCATTTAAATGAACCATGCCCAGCTTTTTATCACAAAGCATAATTTTGCCCACCAAACAGCCAACTACTTAAAGAACAGAATAAACACAAATTTAACTGCTCAGGGAAAAATATATACGTATCTGCAGCAACAGCTGCCGGGGCATAACACTGGACTTCAAAAGAGGCTTTCTACAATGTCACTCCCTTGAATCAAACCCAGCAGATACACCTTCTGCCAGGTCATATTGCTCCTGTGTCTCCACCAGGAAAGCACAGTTCATGTTAGTCAAGATGATCCTTCCCCTCCACTTTTAAACCAAAAAGGTGTGGTCCTCTCCAAACTGGACGTTTCCGGATAACCGCTATTCCAGAGCTCTGAAAGTATTGACACATGAAACAACAACTCCATGGCAAGAGTGGTCAAATCTGCTGTATCATTCTCCAGATTGAGTATCTATATAGCTGCAGTTCCTTTATTCTGAGCTCATTAATATGCAATGTTTTTTCCATAGGTATTGAAGAGTAGTTAAAAATGGAAAAAAGGTAGGAAAATCAGTGTCTTGTAAATTTTTTTTCTGTTTTATCTTTGGTTAAAGAAAACCAATGGCAGGTTAGAGAATCCTATTTTATTTAAGAAAGGTATTGGGTCATGCCAGATAAGTGTGATAAACGAATATGGGAATTCTGTAAGACACCGAGTCAAGCACCACATAACCATTTTTTTTTTTTAAACAAGTTTCTCATACCTCTCCTACCTAGCTAATTCCTTACTCACTTTACAGCTGGGTTAATCATTATTTTAGAGAATAAGTTAACTAAAAGAAATACAACTAAGTTAACATTGGTGGACACAATAAGCAGTAAAGCTCAAACCAGCAGACAATATTAAGAGATGCTACTAATTTAGCAAAGGATAAAAATTAACAGTATGACTGTGGAACAAAGCAATGGGAAAGGAAATTCAGAAGTACGAAACAAAAGAGTGTGTGAAGTGAAGGCTGTAGTAGCTATAAGCTGGGAATTTTTCAGTTTAAGAGAAAAAGGAGAATCCAGGGTGTACTGATCATGATAATGAGTCAGAATTATGTGGCAGGGAAAAAAACAAAGTTGTTTCCATTTGAAACAAACACTTTTGCCAACATATGCCATACTGGATAAAGCTTATTTGGATGAGCTTTCAGTTCTGGTCTCTCAGGTTCAAGGAAGAATAATCTAAACTGTCATAGATGCAGGGAAGAATAACTGATACTGAGTCTTCCACTGATCATCATCTGAGAGAACACTAAAAATTTTCTCTACCCTTGCAAAGGAAGGAACGAGAGAGAATGACTACACTTCATATAGACAGTATCTGGACTGATTTCTGATATACAAGGACAGCCTCCTCCAAACACAAAATCAGATCATTTCAGTGTGCCTTAAGTCAAGTAAGCATGGCAGAAGGTTGGCAGGAATGAACAGGCAACGCTACATAGACTTCAAATTCAAAAAGGACATATATAAACAGTGGAAGCAGGGACAGTCTACATCAGAGGAAAACAGAAATATTAATTCTGTGTACAGGGACAGAGTTGCAAGAGCCAATGCTCAGCTGGAGCTGAAACAACTGAGCGATGTACAGGACAAAAGGAAGGGTTTCTATATTAGCAAGAAGAAGAACCAACCAACCAACCACAGAGGTTTCCTGATGACTAGAAAAAGCTAAATATTATACCCATTTTCAAGAAGGAGGATATGGGGAACTACAGACTGATCAGTCTCACCTCAATCCTGGGGAAGGTTGTAGAGCAAATCCTTCCGGAAGTAATTTCTGAGCACATGTGGGACAAGAAGATGACTGGGAACAGCCAGCATGGATTTATGACACAAGGCAAACTGTGTTTAACCAACCTGATTGCCTTCTGTGATAGGATGACAGGCTCTGCAGTCAGCCAGAGAGCAGTGGATGTTATGTTCTTTGGCTTCAGCAAGGCCTTTGACGTGTTCTGTTATCGTATCCTTATACTCAGTCTGAAAAATATGGACTGAGTAAATGGACTACAAGATGGGTGGAAAATGGGCTGAACTGAAGGGCTTCAGGGGTTGTGGATTAGCTGTACAAAGTCCAAATGGAAACCAAGTACTAGTGGTGACCCTCAGGGACTGATACTGGAACCAATCCTGTTTAGCGTCTTTGGTAAAAACGGAGCACACTCTCAGCAAGGCCACAGATGGATGGGGAGAGAGTGGGGAGGGTGCCGCAGTCCACGTTTTGGATGCCAGGCTGCCATTCAGAAGGTCCTCAAGAGGCTGGAGAAATGGGCAACCAAGAACTCATGAATTTCAAAGGCAAGTGCAAAGTCCTGTATTTGGAAGAGAATAGCCCCAGGCAGCAGTACAGGCCAGGGGCTGACTGGCTAGAAAGCAGCTCTGCAGAGAAGGACCTGCAGAGTCCCAGCTGGCAGCAAGTCAAAGATGAATTAGCATGTGCCCCTGCACCAAAGGCAGCCGACTGCGTACCAGGCTGTACTAGCAAGAGTGTGGTCAGGCAGCCAAAGGAAGTGATTCTTCCCCTSTATGCTGTATTTGTTAGTCTACATACAGAGTATCATACCCAGTTTTGGGCTCCTCAATACAAGAAGGATGCTGTCAGGCTGGAACAAGTCCAGTGGAGGGCCACCAAGATTAGGGGCTGGAGCACACGACAGGAAGAACTGTGTTTTGTTAACCCTAAAAGAAGGTGGCAAAGGGGAGATTTCATTGCTGTCTTCAACTACCTAACTAGAGTGTAAAGAAAAGATGCAGCAACAATCTTCTTAGAGGTGCACAGCAATAGAGTAAGAGGCAACATACGCAAGCTGCAAAATAGGAAATCCCAGTTAGATATAAGGGGAAAGAAAAAAAAAAGTCCCACTATTAGGATGTTCCCACACTGGAACATGTTGCCCAGAAAGGTTGGGGTATCTTCATACTTGGAAGCAGTCACAACTCAACTGGACCAGGCCCTGAGCAACGTGATCTAGTTTGGACTCATTTTGACCAGGAGGCTGAACTAAAGAATCTAAATTATTCTAACATTTCAAGAGCAGGAGACTACTTTTTAGCTGAAGTCTAGATAAATCAGCTTCCAGATTTTACTGCACTTAAGAAAGATAGTAACATAATAAAAAACAGGAAAGAACCAGAGAAAAGGAAGGAAGGAGAAGAGGAGATGAAGGCAGTTTTTGCTTGCTGGTTTGTTTAATTAACAGCATGTTTGTACAACTTACTAAATGCTTTTATTCTGATGTCATCTCTCAACTTTATCTCTTTTTTCACCTGCTTTAATAATGCTCAACTTCCTGCACATTTGACAGTAACCAACATCTATCCAGCCCATTTGACAGCTACGCTTTTCTTCCAACTCAGTCCAAAGAACTCACAGCATTACTATAAATGAATCCAAGTGGATTGTTATACTTAATAAACCTGCTTCAGTACAGATACAAAGTTATTTCCAGAGTAAGACTTCTAAACAAACCAACCAAAAAACCCAAACAACCAAAAAAACCACCACAACAGAAATTTCCAAAAACTGGTATTAATAGTTCCAGTGTCACAGCACACTCTAGTGATCAATTAAAAGATAAGTTTAAATACCTGTGTCATCTCCCTCAATTTAAATGTGCCTTAAAATGTAGGAAGCAGTTCAGATATTTTGAAGCTGTTTGTACATACGTACATCTGTGTTTCTTGCTGGCAAGACACTCAGTCCAGATATTAAATCAACTGCAGATATTTCAACATGCTAGATTAATTCCTCAGCTGGCATCAAAATAACTAGGAGAAATGGAACAGACGCGAAACAGGAAGCTAGCATATACAGAAAAATAGAAAAAAAAAGCCTCAAAAATATAGAACTTGGAAACCTGGAAGTCTTGAAAATTAAAGACTGATGCAGAGACGTAAGTGGTTCTGCATGGAAATAAACCAGCCAAGTATCATCAGTACTGAACCAACCTGATTAACTCAGTTGGCTGAACTTGCCATGACTCCTGCACAGCCACCAAGATGTCCCAGCACTCAGCTCCCCAGTGTTTCTTGAGGATTTGTTCATTTGAAGCCAGTTCAGGTCCGGTGCCTCCCTGATCTAATGACTGCTCTCAGAAAAGGAACACAAAGCCTGGTCCCCTGCAGAACCTCTTGGGTTTTGCTGTACCATTTGAGTCATGTACTAATTATTAGCTCATTATTACCCATGCCAGAACTAGGCCATTCCCACGCGAAGCCACAAAGACTTGTTTCCACTAAGACTCTTCACTGCTCCCTGGAGTAACACAGTGAAGACAACTCAGGCTGCCACAACAAAGTTAAGTCATGTCAGGCCTGTTTTTAGCTTGGACTATGAGCTACACATGCACAGCTGCACAGCATAACTCCCAAGGCTAAGCTGTCACTGGAAACAATGCAGCCACATCCACACAGCCCCGCTCTTGGGCTGATTTGCCTCTGGACTGACTCCAGTTCACATCTCCACATTCATGACATGGCTCATCTACAGAAAATTTCTGGGTTACATAAATTGGAAGGTGACAGTATATGGAAGAGTGTTTATGCAACCACCAAAAAACCCTCATCTAGAGACTTAAGAAAATTGTCAGATTAATTACTGCACAGTTTATCCAAAGAAAAAAGACAAAGCAGGAACAGTAGCCGTGCAAGTATCTTCAGTGTCCCATCAGTGAGTCTGACATCAATAGATGAGGATTACTTACGCTCTATGCACACGCAATTTCCCTTCCTTAAAAAGGAAGAGGTAAGGGTGTGGATAATTAATCTCTACAGAAATAGCCCTTGAATACCTCAGGCAAAAATCAGAGCCTACTGTGACAGGAACTGTGCAGTCAAAGAATAAAATTACCTCGAACTAGAAACTCAACTCCTAACTTTCAGATGGATGAACTAGTCACCTAGGCTCTTTATACCTAATAGAGAGAAAAAAGCATCTTCAGACACAATTCAAAACTACCTGAAATAGCTCTGGAAGTGCCGTCTTTTCCAACTGATCATAGCCAATCTAGTCATCTAGGCTCCCACTAGCTTAATGTATCATTTTCTGACAGCTAAAGTATTAGGCCTGGATTCAGCTCAAATAATCCACTTCCAGAGCGTGCAGACAGGCCAGACGGCGCAGACTAGACAGAGCAATGCAAAAGGAAAGGAAATGACTTTATGAAGATCACAGAGCAGGTGTGACAAAGCTAATAATAGCACCCAGTGCAAATTCCCTTATCACCAGCCCTTGCCATCTCCCATATGACAAAAAGCTTTACTATTTTGCTAGCAACAAAATTAATTACACCTGGTTTTCTGCAGATTTGTGCTTTGTGTCCCTACATCTCTGCTCACCACAGTAACTTCAGCTTTATCCCTCTGTTCCTGAAGAATGCCCACCCATCACACACACTCTCCAAATCCCTCCTACCTCTCTCCTCTTACACCATATCCCACACACAGTGTTCCTATATTTCTACCCTCATTTTCTTCTTCATCTACCAATAGGACACATACTACTTCTGTCCTAGGGAAACACCAGTTTGTATGCAAGCYGAGCAACCAAGAGGGAGGCCCAGCCCAACTTTCCTTTCCTTATGGAGGGGACAGTTTTTAGAGGGGGATGGAACAGGAGTTCATAAGAAGAACTGGGAGGTAACAGGTGTCAGGGCTCCCTGTGCACCAACAAGCTCTGCAAACTCTTCTCCCTCAGCGCAGCTGTGTAAACTTGAGTCAGGCTACTATGAACAGAGTTGTGTTGTAAGGAAGAGCTGTGCGAAGGCTCACGGGGCTCCCCCTCTTCACTCAGGAGCTGCATTTAAGGTCAGCCCCTCAGGCCTTTCTTGAGCTACGCTGCAGCTATGCCAAAGCCCAGTCTTGCTGTTCCTGACCCTGACTTGACTTGCAGGTTTGACCCCAACAGACCTGTCTGCGCTCACGCGCTGTGGCTCACCCTGGTCTCCATCATGGAGCCTGCCCTGCTCACCTCACTCCGGCACACTGGGGCTGTGCCGCTGCCAGGGAGGCCACTGCTCGGCCGGTCCTGCTGTCACCCGTGGCTCCYCTACTGCCATGGGGCAGCTGGCCTRTGCTGCCTCCAGACGGTGGGTGGGAAAATCTGTAAGATTTTCAGGCCCTCTGTCTTGTAAATATATTTGAAATGCATAGCATTCGAAGTTACTGATGATAGGGGGAAGAGATGCAGGTGGGTGCGCAACTCAGTCACACAGACCTTCAGGAATAAGGCTGAGATTTCTTTCCTTGGCTTAGACAGTTATTTTAACCCAAAACAGAGGGTTTATTGGAGGTAGCAAGAGGATGCGTGGCTAAAACAATTTGACCCAAGAGCAATATTGTCTAATAACTAGACATGTAATTCACATGCACCTCAGAACAAGTTATTTTTGCCCTTAGAATTGTAGTCCCCCAGTAATTATAACACACGGACATCGTATCGATATTTCAGTAAGCCCTCTTAATCCATGAAAAATTGCACCTAAACAATTCAGTCAGCTTATAAGAAAACTCAGATCAGGAAATGTCAGAACTGTATTTGTACAAAGTGATTTTATCCACTCAGTGGTTACACAGAAATACTCCTAAGCAAACTCTGTTTCTTGCATGCCATATCTGAATGCTAAAGAATATCTAATTTCTACAGAAGTTAGAAAATATAGGTTTATCATTTTTATACATACACACATATACAAATGTACACACACACACACACACGTTTTGTTTGGAGCCTGAAGTGTTTTTGTCCATATATAGACACATACACTTGTCCACATATATGGACACAAACACTTTCAAACAAAGTATTAGCAGTAGCATTAAATTGCATTAGTCGTTAAGCTTCCTATTAATAAGATTTTATGAACGGAATAGTTTTATGAACAGAAGCATTAAAAGAATGCTTACAGGATTTTTTTTTTTTTTTTTTTAAAATGACAATTTTATCCTTTCTTATTTCAGCAGAATTTAAACAGGTTATTGTGGCTCTTGTATAACGGTTGATCAATCAGGAAAAGACTGCTCTCTTACCTTATGGTGTTTTGGACTGATGAATCCTCAGTTCCTTTATATCCGGCTCTTTTGATACCAGTACCAGATGAATTATTTGCACTCAGACGTTTCTCTTCTTCCATTACAAGATCACGGAATGACTTTGGCAAAGCAGACTGTAATGAAGATGACCTTTTAAAAAAAAAAAAGGACAACTCATTTTATACTTGCACTTTCCAAGACTCCATATTGTTCCATGATTCAGATAGCAAAGAGGGCCTTTTCCGTTACTAAAAATAAAAATATAATATTACGTAGCTTTTGTATCTCACCATTATGCCATCTAGACTCTATTCACTAAAATAAGTCACTTTGGGTCAAACAGGTAAACATTAGAAAATAAATACCTATGAGAACAGAACAAGCCAGTAGTATGGAAATTTCATTAGAAGAAAAAAAAAAAACCCACAACACAAAACCCAAAACCCACCCCTCCATCTACTCCCCCCCAACCCATCCTCTTAAAAAGCAATTTTATTTTCACAGACACCTTGTCATAGACAAGCTGTACCTTTTCTAAGGGTATTATTCCTTGAAAAGTATTCTCATAAAATCACACAATGCTCTAGTACTTTCCTTCTAATACTGTTAGTTTACCACCATGGAAGTCAAGTATAGCTGATCTTCTTTCCCCAAGATATTGAATGAGTTACTCATACCTACTGGAGGCTCTATAAATCACTGAAACCACCACAGTGAAATTCATAAAACTGATATGCTTCATTTTCTTTTACTTGCCTAAGTATAATGTGCAGTGTCACTGAACTAGAGCCTGCATATTATCTTTCAAAAATAAACCAGTATGAAAATATAGCAATTTAGCATCATAGAGATTCTGAACACTTTCTCATCCAAAAGCCTTTTTATTTACAGGATTCAAGGCAGTTACCATTAGTCTTTCCCTTACCCATTACAACTTTGGAATTAATTCTTCATACATTTGCTTACATTTAACTTTACTAAGCATAGCAGTGCCACTCACTGTTAAATATACAAAATACATATTGGAAGAATAGCTCTGCTCATTATCTACTCCAGAAATAAGAGATCAATTGTAAGCACTACTGAAGTAAAACAAGCTTTCTATACAATGCTAATTGTTTGTGCAGCTACCATAAGAAGGGAAGCATTTGAAGCCAAAGACTTTCAAACTACATCTATGTGGTATACAATTTAAGGTAACAACCATGAGGGAATTAAAACATTGCAACATTGTATCTGAAACCTTACAACAAAAGCATCTGAAAGTTATATATGATGTCTGAACCCCATGCTAGACCACCCAGGCTTAAGTTTGGGGGTTTCTTTTGTTGTTGTTTTCTCTCTCTTTTTTTTTTTTTTTTTTTTTTTTTTTTAATATTGCATGAGCAGTGCAGAAGGCATAGAAAGCAGAATGGGAACCTCCAGGTGCAGGGGCGCAGTCATTTTGCACATCCTCTATTCCTACGACCAGCTGGCACACAAGAGTCCAGGCAAGTGTTTGACCAGAACTTCCCCAAACATACCGAGTAGGCTAATGGTTCCTTTGGGGTCTACTGTCACAGAAGCTTCTTCTGCTACTAACAATTTAAGCAACCTCCCCATTTTAATGAAAATTCTGTACTGCAATCAGATCCACTTGCAACACAGCACCAAAAAAAACCCCAAAACAACACCCCTCCCCCCCAAAAAAACAACCCTGCATCATTCTCAGCTTGTGAACCTATCCAAAACAATTACCGGTGGCTTAAAATGCTTTGGTTTAAACTGATACAAATTTTCCTAACAATAAGAACTCTAAATTTCAGCTTGTCCTGCCTGATACATTGTCATTTCTATCTGATTTGTAGCATTAGAAAAACTAATTTACACATCTTTTTTAAGAAACTGGAATATGACTAAGTTTCTTTAAGCTGTAACTGCAAAACATCAAAGCATGAAGTTCCAAAACAGCTGTTGATGTTTCAGTACAAGCTGGAATACCGACAACCTAGACATTAAAATATACAACTGTAAATTCTCAAGAGAGATTTCAAATTTCTTTATGCCTCCACTCTTGAAAAGCCATAGGCTCCTGAGCTTAAAAAAAAAACCAACAGCCCCCTTCCTCGATCAGAGTTGGTTTGGAGAACTAATAAAGTTAACACCTAGCTTCTTGCATGACATACTCTCAAAGTATTACTAGTGTGATTTTTTTTTTTCCCCCTTCTAATTTCCATTTTTCTTCAAAGAAGGAAACAGGTTCAGTCCCCCAAAAACTATGAAACTGGAGGCTTCTTTTGGTGAAAAAGGTAGAACATTGTGTATGACAGACTCTGTCTTCTAGTCAACTAAAAAAGAGCCGGAAGGCCCCACACCCTTCTGGCAAGTGTGCTCACAGCACATCCAAGATGAATATCTTATTTCATTGGAACACAAGTTCTATGGCTTTGACTATATTGCATGCATGGAAAGCTCAATCTATTGCCAAATGCACTCTAATAGTCCACTGTGAATTTACAGAATATAACTTTGCAAATATAATATTAGRGCAGAGGAGTAACACTTACCATTCTACCTCACATACAAAAATACTTTGAACAACTAGCAGGGACAATCAAATAATTGATGGCTTGCCTAAAGCAGCTTAAAGTTTATTCAACAAATGCTCTCTTCCAGCAGCTAGGCATAATTTTAAATATTCATATACCTCCCACTGGTTCTTTGCTTGAACTCTTGAGCTACCGGCATTTTCCACATCAGCAGCCAGAGGTACGCTGCAGAGGAACGTACAGAATCATGCACGGTGACCACATGAGCATTAGACTGGATTCCATCCTCCTGAAGTATACCATGGCCTTTCCACTTAAGATGGTTTGTGTAACACAGTAGAGCCCAGCTACTTTCAAAAACTGTTTGATCAGAACCTTAAGAGCACAATATACTTTCTAGAGACAGTCTAGAGACAGACAAAAAGCATACTCAACTTGCTTTTTAAATGTAAGGAACAGTTCATAGGCAGTTAGTAGTTTAAAATTAAATAACACCCAATTAGTAAAGTATTATCTATCAGAGAGTAGATGAATACCATGACTAGTCAAACTATTCAGATGTTAGATCAAGGAAGTTATGCCCTATATTTTTATATGCCTTTTAGCAGAGCTTCTCTTAGTATCTTATTTCCTGTGTAAAGAAGTAAATCATTTAACTAGAGGCATCTAGCTCATGCGTTTAAGTCAATCAGTACAAATACTRCTAAAGAGTCATTTATCTTACACTGAAAAACAGGACTTCAGGAACAAAAAAAAAATCCTTCTGAAGAAGCCCAGATAACTAGATAAGCTACACAATGTCCTCCAAAACCTACTTCAGGCTTTGTTGTATCTAAAAGTTGTATATGAAGGGGAGAAGGGAAAGACCAGGCTGGAGAAAGACAGACGCCCTATACAAACATCCTCCTGTGGAGGACTTCTCATAGCCCCTTCCCTTGATATCCAAAGTCTGTCAGAGACAAGTACATAAAACTGCAGTTTGAAAATGGCTAGTAAAACAAAAAAGGAAATTAACTGAAAATACCCGTGAAATGCCTAGACCAGTGATCACCGACATTAGCCCAAGCCACAGCGTGACAGGTATGGGGAAGTTGCTTTGAAGACTCCAGAGAAGACCCACTTGTGACCACTGATCACAGAAAGGCCCCTGACTTTGCTGGGTGCATGAGGGAAAGGATTGACTCATGCACGCCCCAGTCCACCTTGCTAGCAGCACCCCTGGCCAGCTGCAGCTGTCCTCCCCCATCAGCATGGACACCCCCCCGAGTCACCCATCGGGTAGCACACAAACGCACGGCTTCCCTGGTGCTGCCACGCTGAGTCACTGATGGGTAGAAAGATGGTGGGTTTGTAATGATGTGTAAACTAGGGTGTGAATGAGCCCCTGTGATTTGTGTATGTAAGACTGTGTACATCGTCATCTTAGATGTTAGGTTACATATTGTTTATGCATAATTACAACATTAGTAGTAAGATTAAAAATAGTAGATGGATATTTTTTTTTTTTAATTTAATAAAGGATAGCATAACTCCATACTTCCTGTGTTGGTCACCATCTGATTCAACCATCAGTCTCTCCCAGCAAATTTTAAGCCTCAGAGCTATAATTGCCCTGTGACACCTCCATTAGCTAAGTCAAATAACTAACTTGCTGCTTGACCTGCAGTATCACCTGTGTAAAGCAGGCAGCGTGTTCTTTGAAGCATTGGAGAGGATCAGTGTGAAGGATTCTGAAATTCATCCACTCATTAGAATTCTGAAGATAAATCTTGCAAACCTTGTTTCTCCTATTGTGAAGGTCCAATTACAGTTCAGAGGTCACGTAGAGTCTGAACCCTTATGTGCAAAGCAACTTATTCTATTTCCTCTTTAAGAAAAAATTGTGTGCTCTGCCTAATGTTATATCAGAATAACTTTAGGGGGCTGGGAGAGTAAATGAGACCCTAAATTTTGGTATGAGGTATACATGAYTGAAAACAAATTGAGAAGACAGATACTTAAGTCCTGCTTGTATAAATCAAAACAAAAGAATTCAACCTTTTCTTAGATTCACTTGAAATATTGTGTGCTGGATATTTTTAAAAGCAGGTCATCTCAGGCAGTTCATTTCTGTAAAAAACTACTGTAGTAACATAACTCTATAGCTTGTAAGCTGGACACTAGAAATACGTGGCATATAACTATTTTTTTTTTGTTATAATCAACCCATGATATACAGATGCCTACAGAAAAGATTTCTTGTCCCTACTGTTGTGGTTTAACCTGGCAGGCAGCCAAACACCACACAGCCGCTCGCTCACTCCCCCCCTCATGCAGTGGGATGCAGGAGAGAATCGAAAAAGAAAAGTAAAATTCGTGGACTGAGATAAAGACAGTTTAATAGAACAGAAAGGGAAGGGAAAATAATAATAATAATAATAATCAGAATATACAAAATGAGTGATACACAATGTAATTGCTCACCACCCGCTGACTGATGCCCGAGCAACGATCCCCCTCCTCCACCAACCCCCAGTTTACATACTGAGCATGACATGATACGGTATGGAATACCCCGTTGGCCAGTTGTGTCAGCTGTCCTGGCTATGCTCCCTCCCAGCTTCTTGTGCACCCGGCAGAGCACGGGAAGCTGAGAAGTCCTTGACTAGCGTGAACATTATTTAGCAATAACTAAAACATCAGTGTGTTATCAACATTACTCTGGTACTAAACCCAAAACACGGCACTACACCAGCTACTAGGAAGAAAATTAACTCTACCCCAACCGAAACCAGGACACCTACTTTCACTGACCCTTGGAGGAATCCCAGCCATCACTGTCAGAATCACTACTTGAAGGACAAGTCATGCCACACTACCTTGAATTCACTAAACAATTGCCCATTTCAGATCAGACTGACATAATCCCTGACAGGCCCTGTAAAATACTAAAGCCCTTTAACCATAGGGCTGAATGTACTGCATGGTGTCCACTAGAGAAGCAAAGCTTGTTCTGGTGTCATAACTGGAAGTAGAATACCATTTTAGAATCAATTATTATCTGATTTATAATGCATGATTTTGGGATTATTACAACATACTCTCACAGTTTTTCCCACACATTACTGATAAATATTTTGAACACTCTATTTTACCATTGTTATGTTCTGGGATAATACTATGTTATTACTATGGTCTTAAACTAAGATAATAGCATACCAACAGACCTATGTGGAATCTCCAATAAATCTAAAGGCACTTCAAACTCATGGTGTTGATCATAATAGCATCCATCCAAAAAAGAAAGATGAGGTAACAGCTACATGAAATGGAGCAGAGAAGCAAGCAGTTCTAGATATTACCCTAAACCTTTTGACACAGAACGCCTCTCAGGAAGCAAATACTGCCAGGAAGCAGCCTACCTTTTCCTCAGCCAGCTAGTGATGTGATTTTTTTTTTCTCTCCATACTCATTACATAGTTAACAGGCTACATGTCTGTTTTGAACTTACAGGAGCATAGCAGAAAGGCAAAGATTCCAGCAGATGCTTACTACCCTTATTTCTGAAAGGAGCAACCAATTCATATAAAGAATCAATTCATATAAAGAGCCAAAAGACATAAGAGGGAGATGGCTCTAATTGTGGAAAATAAACCTATCCTTTGAAAGACAGACTCCTATTTTACTTTGAAATCTATCCAATACAAAAGGAAAACTACTACAATAGCGTTTAAAGCAGCTAAATTGTCTAAAAGAGACTTCATTTAAAATAGAGTGACTGTGGTGGGTATGCAGCAAGCTTTGTTCCCACTGAAGCACAAACAGGTAAGCTCTAGAGAGAGGAGACTGACTCGGTTCCTCTAGGGTACCAGTACAGAAGCAAGCTGCAGTAAAAGTCTAGACCTTCTGGAACAGGGAAAGGGGGAGTACTGCCCAAAATTTACTTCAAGTTAAGAGCATGCACACAGATATTTATTCTGTAGTATAAACACATTAAATTTACATAGCTTGCAACTTTTACAGTTATGCCTTTATGCTTTCATCCAATACCAACTGTAAATGTGATGAATAAAGCATGAATCAGGCTAGCACCTCATTACCTTCATTGTTGTAAACCTAGTTCATTGAACAGATGGTAAACCATTTTTCTACTCAATACAGTGATATTAACTTGAACATTTAAATGGTGTGTAATCAGCATTAAAAGTCATTTTAAACCCATCATGCATCTTTCCACAATAATAATTCTTAGCAGCACCTGTCACTCCCTCCAGCTCCTAGACACCTACATAATTTTGCTATCTATAATTTCGGTCTATTTTGGTCTACTCATTCTAGACCTTTTCCCCAGGAAGGGCTAACATTTTTCTTTATGTTTTTGACAGAGAAAAAACAGTATTCATAATGGTTTTCAATGACCTCTTCCTGACTAAGTTTCAGAGCTTGTGCTCAACTTTCTTTTTCTATGCTTCACTTTGATACCATCTGCAAATACCACATCACGCACAGGCAAGAACCAGATGGAATAAAGTCTTCTGACTCACTATAGCAAAATTTCAAAGAAAATTGTTAAACTGCAACCACTGCATTTCCCTGCCCCCTCTGAATTTCTAGATTACTACCAAATGTACATACAAATAGTTCAATGCCAGTCTTTTTAATGAACAGAACCTAGGCCATTTTTACTTAAGAAACTGCTTCTAAGATACTATTCAATGTAAAAACCCTCCAGAGAAAAAGAAGTGGTATTTGATTTATAACATACCATGCATTCCCTAGTTTTGCAACTTTCGTAGGTGGGGGTGGGGTGGTTATTAGTGTAGTAGGCTCCGTGCTACTAGTTACTGATCCATTATCTTTTGCTGCCAGGGCAATCATTTTCCTTTGCTTCTGAGAAAGCTTGATTCCATGAGACGCCATTCTGCTGTGAATTGATATTGCAAAGAGAGAAGATGTAAGATCAGTGTTCTTTGAGATGACTCGCCTTTAATCTTGCAAATTAAACTGAGAAACACTTCCTTCCTAGACCAAAATACTTTGTCTACAGTGCCAAAAGGGGAGCACAGGTGGGAGGGGAGGGGTTGGATAGCTGGGGAGCAAAAGGAGGATCAATGAGTATCAGGAGTGACAGAAAGAAAAGCATCATAAAACTATTCTTCACATAGATGTCTACAAATGAAAACATGCAGAGTCGGAATCAAGTCTCCAAAAAGAGATGGACTACCACCAGATGAAGACTATTTTCTAATTTTGTGACTTTTTAGAGACTGGCAGAAGCTTACTGCCTTAAACCAAAAATATTCATGCATAAGAAATGTAGACAACAGCTTATAGACATTTTTCCTATTTGTAATAATTTGTTTTCTAAGTTATTTGGATTCTTCAGTCTTAGCTTTTTTGTTCACAGCTTTTGAATCTACCTAGCCAGCAACCCTTTACTAGGGTCCAGGACTACTGTCCTAGCTCTCCTTTACAAGAATGCCACACTTCAAAGGTCATGAAAGTCATCTCCAGTTCTCTTCTACATGTTGCCAATTAAAAAACACTGGGTTTAATCCACTGCCTCTGGAAAAAGTACATTTATCTCCCTGTGTCTTCGGGATGCTTCTCCGAAAAAGAACCACCCTTGCTTCTGCCTGAGGAAGAATTGTCAATATCAACACATGGGTGCCGGGGGAGGTCAGAGAACGCGAAACAAGAAAGAGGATCAAGTACAGTACTGGTCCACAAGTAATTTCCAAAGTGGAAATTACAAAGGGACAAGAATTAATTCTTTTTGGTTGGAAGTAGGAAAGCTCAGCAGAGCAGGCCACTGATTTAAGATACTAGTTTACTAGCTCGCTCTTTCGTATTTCAACAGCTAAGACATGCTTTTGCAGTAGTTGACCAAACAAGGCTACTGTAAAATAAAGCGATAAATTTTGTATGCTCACAGAAAAACACCATAATGAACTGAAGTAAACAAAGCTGTTCAAAAACAAACAGGACAACTTTTCTCCTGCTTTTTTTAAATTCTGAACTGCCTGAACCACTAAGTAAATTCATAATAGCCTGGTCTATCACACTTTTCTTTTATAGATTTTGGTTTTTTACCAACCCTGAATTTGCCTTTGGCATGGTTCCACATTTCTGCATACTTTCTTCCATTTCCATGATGGTTCTTAGATCCATAGCAGGAGGGCTGGCAGGGCTAAATGAAAAATAAAAAGTTACCTTACAAGGCACTCATTTTTACTTACATTCCACAGTTCCAGCCTTCACTGAAATCCTCTAAATCATACATAAGATTGGTAACCGGATGTATAATTTATGTCTGTTACCTCAATTATGGCAAACCTCAAATAAAATGTTTCTGACGAAACTTTTATAAATATATACATATTTAAGAGCACACTATAAAAATACTTTCAAGACTCATTATACTATGAAACAAAAAGATGTGAACTATGATTACTTTAAAAAAATTAGATACCTAAATTCAGGATACTTATTTAGTAGTCAACTGCTCATGCTAAGTATTGGAGAAGCATTGCTCACAGCTCTTTCATGAAGGTTGAATTAGATCTTTCTTTGAAGAACAGGATTAAAATTCCTTCACATGGCAAACAGAACACTCTTTGCAAAGTTAGAGCTCTGTACAAACACCAGTAACATTCTCAAACTTCAGGAATCAGTTTCTTTTTCACCAACTACCTAATTTTAAACTTCCACAGAAATTAACATGAATTAAACCCAGACATTTCCAAGCTTTACATAAAACTATAAATTAAAACCTGTGTACTTAAAGGCATTTGTAAACTAAGCTGTGCTACAACTAGATTCAAGGGCAGGCTTTGAAATAAAATATAAGCAGCACTCCCTCTGTCTCTCCCTACATAAACCCAACTGCCATAGACTAACTAGTGAATTAACCACCGGGAGGTCACACCAAACCCTGTTGTCACTGCTCCTCCACAGTACTTCAACCAAATACGCTACAGTATTAATCCTTTAAACATTCTACACAATAGTGGTGCCTGCTTTTTCTTGACATCATACCAGCAATACTAGAAAAAGTGAAGAAAGAGTACAAAGGAAACCCATAAAGCCACAGTGACATTACAACAAAGTCCTATGGTTTTATTTGTTCCTCCTCCTCCAAGGGGGAATCCTCTAAAAAAAGTTCAAAAAGAACTCTAAGATAGCAAGCAGATGAAGGTGGAGCTTCTTCCAACCAGTCTAGAGACCAAAGAGTTGGTTGTGGGATGTGTTACCCTCTCCCGCATAGGCTAGGCTTGCACAAATACACAGTGAGACAAAACACAGATTCCTAAAGGACCCTGCTCACCAAACGATATACTTCAGAACTGCAACTTTTAACTTCTACAGCTGTATCACATGTAATAACAAAGCCCATCAGTCAAAAACCAACAGAGCATGGGAAAACGGTGGGAAATTACCGCTATATGATTCCCTAAACCCTTAAACTCTTCTCTATTCAACCTTTATTGACAACTGTCAAGAGTCAGGACACCAGGCAAGACAAAACTTCAGTCCATCACAGTACTGCTTCTTTTTCATACGCAGATACTGCTACAGATAAAAATTAATAATCATTTTTTTATTACTGTATCAGTTAAACCTGTGATGTTGATTTTCACAGACTGTTTAAGGCTAAAGGCATGCCTTAAAAATGTCGAAGTACAATGGTGCTTCTAATGGCTTCAAACATGGTCTGATTCTATAAAAAACTGCCAAGTACTTAACAAAGTGTTAACCAAGCAGGCCTTCTAAAGAAAGGTATTAGACGTCCGGACTGGTAGCACTTAAAAAAAAAAAAAAAAAAAAGCATATATTTATCTAGCAACTACTTTTCTCAAAGAATAATTAAAAAATGTACCAGTTTTATTAAACTACCAAAATCTTTAATTCGCATGTCAAGTAATGTATGATCATTTTGAAAAGCAGGTAGCTTTTTAGTCTGAATAGAATATTATTAGCATTCACTACCAAGTGTAGAAAAGTGATTATAAGTTACGTAGGCACCACAACTATTACTTCACCTGAAACTGGTTGCTACCCAATTGGGAGAGCTTGCAGAGTTGTTTTTGGCACTGGGAATGGACTGTGGAACAGACTGTGTCAATGCTGATGATCCCTTGTTTGACTTCATCTCCTTGTTAGGTTGAGAGGGTTTCACACCCTGACTGTATGCTTTGTCCTTTGTCTAAAAAAAGACAGAAAAATGCTGAATAAATATTGTCATATTTCTCATTTAGAAAAAAGAGTGATGCTACAAACAATTTGAATGACATGTRTAAGTGAAAAGATTTTCGAGGATACCTCAAAAATAGCAATAACGTAGTGAATCCCTGATCAGTCTGCTATTTGTACCTTTTCTTCTTCTTCCCCCACTTCATCCTGAACCATTTCAGTCCAAATATGCATCTTGATAGTGGAAAATTCACTTGGAGATGTTCGCTTCTAAAGCTTTAACACTTAACATTGGCACAATTCTCTCAAACTTATTTCTCTTTGCCACTTATGCCTAAGTTATCCTGGACCATACTTCTGTCCAACTACAGCAGTCAAAGAACAGCAGGATTTTCCAGGAGYTTTTTGGCTTCTGTTTTTGTTTTTTTGGCTTCTGAACTTCAGATTTGCTTTGTATTTTAAATGAAGTAGATAAAGATTTTACATAATTGCTCTTTTGGTTTGAAATTTTCTGAACACTACAGTATATAAAATTTCTTATTACAGTACCACGTGAATAAATTACCCTTAGAAGATTTAATAAGGAATACTCATTTTGATTTGTTTTATCAGACAAACAATAACTACTTAAAGTTGTTTACTCCATTTTAAGAACAACAGCTTCTCAGAAACACTCCAAAATACAAACTCTGCTTTTGATGGACTAGATAAACACAAACAAATAAATTGCTAGGAACAAAGAAATCCAACCTCAGTCCTCTCTGGATGAAATCCTTTTGTGAAGTCGGGGGACTGCAAGTCTCTGGGGCTACCCACTCCTGCGTAACTACCTTCAGAGTCAGATGTTAAGAGTTCTGGAAGTGATTCTACAGAGTTAGTTTTATCCAGTTTTACTGAGCCTAAGAAATAAGAAGAGAGAGTAGAACTATTAAATCACGAGAGCTGGACTAAACAATGCTTTAAAAAAATGAAAGTTATTCACTCCATATGATGAATACAAAATAACCAGAAGTTTACCTGGTCTAGTATACTGGACTGTAGTAAGTACAAGCAAATTTAAGACGATCTTAAATATTTTTTCAGAATAAGATTACTCCCAGTTTTCTCCCTCTGTCTCACAATATACAGTTTTAGGAAGTAACACTGATGCTTTCCTGTTGAAAATGAAGGCTTCTACCATCTTTTCAATAAACACTAATTTATGTTTCATGTCCCATATTAAAAAAAAAACAAACACATTAGCAGAAACATTCCACTTATTAAAACCACATGGGAAAGTGTCCCTTAACTTTATTTGATAAAATACACGCTTTTACAGAATCTGAACTTGGGCACAAGCTTAATATGACAAACATCCTTTCAAACAATACTTAATCTTAAGAATCCACTATTCAAGTTCAACTATGGTGTTCACTAGAAGAGAAATAATCTTTGCAAGATTTCCTTATTGAACTATAGAAATCACATTGCATTGCATATTAAACTTTATTTTCTTTTTTTATACCTGAAAGGAACCTCTTTCCCACTAACCTGTAGAGGCTGGACTCTGAATAATATCTGATAGATTATATCCTCCAGAGCTGTCGGACCGTTTTCGTGGTTTCTTTTTTGCCTTAGTTTTTGCTCTTTTGAAAAGGGCTTCCCTTTAAAAACAAACAAACAAACAAACAMACACACACCACAAGATGGATTAAAGCCAAAGAAATTGAGCCTCAGAACTGTCACTGTCAATGTCAAGTTTTTCAGTCAGCAGCAGCGGTTATACTTCAAGCAGTAATACCTGGTCCCACCAGCTGTCACTAGCTGCTTGTTCCTGCTCTGCTTATGCACTGGCAGAACTATTTAGTAAACGATTTGGGGGCAGGGAGGGGGGAGGAAATCCAGGAGGAAGAGAAAAAATTCTTTCCAATCTAGATCTAGGCTCTGCTCTAGTACACTGCACAAAGACTTCTGCTGAGACAGRGGAAGATGCAGCAGCTGCATAGGCTGGTACTGCCACCTAGGTCAGATTAAACCTGCTACACATCGCAGCAACTGACATAAAGCAAACTACATCTAAATCTCCACTTTTTTCTCTCTTGATTTCTCCTAATTAGTGAAGTTCAATAAACTCCACAGTTGGTCTCATTTTTCCCCAACACAAATATTGCCACCAAAATAATACTACTTCTACAGTAAARCAAGTATATGGTTATGTTACCGAAATGCCACGTGTTCCTATATATATCAGGAAAAGTGGAATCAAATAAAAGGCATCTTTAATTTTAACAAAACTACTAGAAATTCAGAATTATATGAATCACAGCTACAGTAATCCTATTTCAAAAAGCTTCTTTAAGAAGCTTTTTGTGGAATAACTGTATACGTACTTATTCATTCCTGCATCAATACTGTAACCTTACAATGCTTGGGGTTTTTTTTAATCCTTGGGCTGCGATATTCCCTGAAGGCTATCRTCTAGCCTTTAAAAACAATGAAAGGCTTAAAGTCTAATACAAAATAGCCTCTCAGTTCCCTTCATCTACTAGTCCTTATCTGTACTAGTTCATTTAGCGTAACTTTTCTTGACCGAAGTGGTCAGAACGGTACATAATACTGCAGGTGAGGTCTCATCTGCACAGTGACATCATATGTCACTATTTGGAAGCATATTACCAAGTCATCCTATCAAATTAACTTTTCATAGTTGTGATGTCATAGTCAATTTCTGCAGTTTAAAAACTGTACCAAAAAAAGCAGTTCTAATTTTATTATTTGCTCGTCAGAGCAAAGCAGCATATTAAGTTAGTCTGACAAGACTTTACAGATTCTATTGCTCTCACCTCTATGTCTTCAGAACAAGTGTTCAAAGACCGAATATCCGAAGTCCACAAAACCACCAAGGCCAAACTACCTGATCTGCAGTTGTTTGGATCACATTTTCTAACACCTCTTAAACACAGGTTGCTTGTTTTGTTACTCTACAGCCAGACAGTAGCCACTTTAAACTGACAGATTAAAAACTCATGCTACAAAACTTCGTATTTTGCATTACAATTCTGTTAATATTAAGAAATGTAGATTATCACAATTTTCCAGACAGATCTATAGTACATTAAAGTCTGTTTTCTTCTCTTTTGAATTCTCCTGATTCAGTGAAGTTCAATGAACTCCACAGTTGGTCTCATACATACACAGATACTCTCACCACATGCACAACTCCCAAACATTACTGTGAATGCTTGTTTTGCTACCTTTACTCACATGCTACTTCCAAACTGAAAAAAGTGCTCCACTGCAGTTCTGTAACATTTTAAAATACTTAAGGGAACTGAGAATAGTCTTTGAAATCTCCATTTCTCCTATTTCTTAATATTTCAATTCTGAACCCAAAGGGAGTCAGGCACCATCCAAAGGTGGGTAAATACTATATAGAGCTCACCTAGTTAAAAATGTTGATGAAAAATACATACTTACTGAGAATTTTGTTCTGTATTCATTTCTTCCCTTAAAAAGACAAAGTTCTCTCCATCTTCAGGCTCAAAGGAACTTATGTCAGGTCCATCTGGATATGGAGTAATTACTCTCCTGACCATAGCCGGAATCTGCAGTTGTAAAAGCCGTTACACTAAGTTTCTCTTAAGTTGTATGCTAGCAAATAAATCATCTCTTGTAAAAGGACCAAAACTGACTGTCATTTAAAACACTTTTACAGATCAAGTAATTATTTAACCAGCTTATAAACTTAAGTTACATCTTTAAGCAAAACAGAAGGAGAATTATTTCTCCTGTAACGAAATAATTCTCCTGAATTATTTCGCCTGTAACTCCTGACAAAAAAAAGCTTCAAGGTTTTGCAAACATTCATCTTTTACTACTGTACAGTTAAAGAATACTGGATTATAATGTGTCTTGGTTTTCCCTTTGCATTATAGTTCAACTTTCACATTATTTTTCTTACTGCTTTTAAGAACTATACGATCAGCCTGAAGTTTACACTGGAGAAGTCTAATTTGTTTTATTCTCCTTTCTTCTAAGTAACAGATGCTCTTTTCCATAGGTTTTGCTTATGTTTTTTCACACAACAATTGTTAATTACAGAACATTAATACATTTAATGTGTATAATTAATTAATTTAAAGGACACACTACTGTTGCAGCAGTGGGTACTAAATAATGAAACATGAGCTCCATGAGAGTGATAATAGCAGCAGCTAACCTTAGCTTTTGAGTCAGATGTTCCACATTTAGCCTGTCATCTACAGACCCTGCAGGTATGTATTACTCATCTGTTCTCATTTTAAACCTAATCAGCTCACACTTAAGTTGTACAACTTACCATTTTCCTGTAATAAACAGAAAGATCCTTTACAACTTCATCACTTAAGACATCCAGAGTCCTAAAAAAATAAATACAAACTTATCTTAAAGCTTAAAAAAAAAAAAAAAAAAAAAAATTACATTAATGAAAAATTCAAATGAATGTTTTAGATGAATCTCACCTACATGCATTATTACCTATTCATGGCAGTCACAGAGTCAGAAGGAAGAAAATGAACACAAAATACAAACTAGTCAATGCCCTTGTTGTAAAGCAGGTTTAAACCCACAACCTTTCCAGATAGCCTACCTTTACTTAAGGGCAGAGACAATATAGACCTATATAGTTAAGTTACCATGAACTGGTCATTACTTTACCTATTTCTGCATACTTTCAAGTCTTCCTGACAGGTATCTAATACTCCAAGTCTACGCAAATTCTTCTATAAAACTCAGCCACAACATCCCTTAACATTTATGCCAAGAAATAATACTTTAAAAAAAACAACAAACTTTACTCAACAGAACTGTCTTGTCCGCATGAACAGCTCTCCTTGCCCAGAGCTGTCACGACTAAGTTCTGTCTCAGGTGTCTCATATTAAAAGTCTTGCTACACAGTAATGACTTTTTCAGATTTTCACTAAAATGCAGATACAGTCTTAATTGTAGTAAGAATGTTGCATGTCCTTTACAGGCTTAAAATGAAACAAATCTGAATTCAGAATAATACTTAAGACAATGTTATTAGATTTTTACTCTTCTCTCCAAAACCAAAGGTTAAAATGTTTATAGTTTATAAAGGCGTGAAGAGGAAAATTGCAAATATGAATCAATTCCTGTATCTGTGATACAAGCAGGGCAGTTGTGTGACATAGCAATGAAGTGCTGGCATTCTCCACCGGTTCAGATCTCTTAGAACTTCTATAGGTAAAAGGAAGCATGACAAAAAGGCTAGGAGCAGACAGAGCAGACCAATAATAAAGAYGGGTTTTTCTTGTTTGGTTAGGTTTTTTGGGGGGGGTTTTAAGTATTTGCTAGAAAAGAAGTTCAGTCAGTGCTGATAAGGCTTGCTCTGAGAAGACGATATGCACTCTGGAAGCAACTTGAAGAGCTGTCCAAAAGCATCAAGGGAAGGAAGGCCAGAGCACACCTCCAACTTCTTAGAACCCCAGCTGAATCATTGTGGAAAGCAAGGGTAACTAATTAATTTGTTCAGCCCTCACTGCAGACAGTTAAAGCAAAGAGACTACCAGAAGGCAGGCCCATCCTCTTTGGAAAATGCACCAGCTATAATAAACCTACTTAAAATAAGTTCAATTTGCATAGTAACTATCATGTTAAAAAAAAAAGAAAAGAAAAACAAACAACAAAAAAACCCACAGCAGTTCTATGCATCTTCAAAAACAATTTTAAAAGCCCAACTAAGATAAGGCCTAATGTCAAAGCCCACTGAATTCAAGAGAGGTTTTTCCCCTTAACTCAGGCTCTTCGTGCCAGATTGTAACACAGGATTTTGTACTATAGAATTGATACAGTATGTACAGATATTTAACTAGTTTCTCTCTCCCTGTTTGGCAAAAAAAGAACCTCTCTTTAAACTAGCAGCATTCGGTTGCATTTTAGCATTTAACTGCTCTTATTAGTTCTTCCAACCTTTCTGCCTTTTTGGGATGTTTGAATTTAACAGCTAGTACATGAACACATTTGCATTCCTCCTTACCTTGCTTCAAGCAAAGCTGCCATATTGAGTCCTATGAACTGCAAGCAGGACAGTTTTAACTGTTCAGCGTTATACATTGCTGAGAACTCCAACAGCTCAGCAGCATTCTTTAAAGTAACTGCAAAGAAGAAACACAACAAACTAAATTGGATAACGTGCTGCAATATCATGCAGCAGTTTTTAAGACACTGCACAGCGTGATCTAGTTATTGAAACATATCATATACTTCTCCATTCCTAGAAAAAACGCTAATGCTCCAATGGCCATAAACTACAGCAAGCTCCACGTAACTTTATAGCAGCTTGAATGCAATGGCTGCTTCACAGAAATAGAAAGGCCCTACCTACAACCCTATCAGTTTCAATATATTGAAACTCAGCAGTCCAAAACAAAGGGGAAAAAGAAAGTTAAAAATAGCAAGTTTCATATACAGCATAAACAGTCCTTAAGGCTCCAAATGTTCCTTTAGCACGGAGAAAGAAAAAAAAGTGGGGTGAAGGGGTAGGGGGCGGGGGAGAGAGAGAGAAAAATGGAAGTCACTAAGAAATGCCAAGCAAAATTTGTATGCTGACTTCTTGTATGAAGCTAAGCAACAACACTTAAGTGTTTTCTAGAAGAGACAGATCTTCATAGCCATACAGAAACAGCACTGTGTCAAACAAAGAACAGAAGAACTAGTAGAACTAAATACAAGGACAGAAATAGAAACATAGAATTCATTTTACCATGTTTTAAAGACAAGAAGTTTGAATTCAATGAAATAAAGGTGTTATAAAAGTCTCGTTTATTTGTTGTAGTGGTTTTGGTGGGTTTTTTTTTCTTTTTGTTTTTTCTACTTTATTTTATTAAAGAGCATGAGATGAAGACAATGGTGCATAAGGAATGGAARATTATGCTAACCTAGAACATCACCCAGACTAAAGAAGCAACTGTTAACAGCTATGCAATGAACAGCAAAAGGTAATCAGAGCAAAGGAATAGAAGCAAATAATTCTGTGCTGAAATAGGCAAGAACATTAACATCTGAAAAAAGCATTTTTTATTCTCTAACCCTTTACAATACAAGTGGAAGAACTCACGCTTTTCTGCAATGGCTACTTCACAGATTTCTTTGAGTCTGGATATAAGAAGTTGGTCTGCTACCACAAGAACATTACATATGAATTCCACATTTTGAGAATCTGGAAAACAAAGCATCATGTAAACACTGTGGGCAAGTCAAAAGCAAGTATAACACATACAACTTCAATGAGATTTTACCAAAGGACAAATGCAATGGCTTTGCAAATTTTGATGGGATTTTCACAGCACGAGGAATAGCTTAAAAGAGCACAAGCAGTCATTTTTTTGAAGCAAGAGAAGGAGGGAAAAGGAAAACTGCAGTTTGACAAATTAAAGAAAAGGTACAAAAAGGCCTGGGGTACAGCTATCACCTCAAAATCTAAAGCAAGAGACACAAAAATGTGGTTTTGTACATAGAACTTCAAYGCAAGCATATTAAGTATTGAATTTCTATTTTAAAAATATAAAAACTGAAGGAGCTACAGTTGAGTTGAAAATATACTAATGGCACCTTTTATGGCAAGAGCTTCATCTGTATACAGGTAATCTACAATTATCTGTAGTATGTCAGAATGGATTGGCATTTCCAGAGCTGAACAACAGGAAGCCTAAAAGGCAAAAGGATAAAAAAAATAAACAAACAAAAAGAGTAAAAGAAGCTGACTACTTGGAATAAAATACAAAATTAAGACAGCAATTATATTTAGCAAATTACTCAGACTGAGGGTCACATTTTCAAAGTTAAACAATTATTTAAGCATTTGCACAAAATCTGTTGAAGTTCTTCAATTAAGAATTGATTGCAGTAGAGCAATTAAAATCTCCCCAAACTTCTGAATAAATATCCATGAAACAGTTCAGTGTTTCATCACTCTGAGCATCTTCTCTAACAATCCTCCTTATATTACTTTACCCACAACTGTCTAAAAGTAGAACTACAGGAATCCCCTATGCAAATACTGAACTGCTTTCCTTTCAAGGTAAAAAAGCTAGTGAAATCACAAGTTCCCATGCAACAATAAAATTAAAATAACCATTACTGTTAATCCCTCAGAAAACAAGGTCCTCAGCAAACCCTCCATTTGAAGAACCATCTTAACCATTAAGGCAAAGCTTTTGTATGAGCAAACATTAGCCATTAAACCATATAATTGTCACCATTCAAGTTTATGCAACATCGCTGCTTAACAACTGCTTTGGTTTATTTCAGGTGATACTGAAGCAAAGCTTTACACTAAAAGATTTCTTTTGCTTTAAAACATGCTACTGGTACCAACATATTTCCCGTCTGAAGTTTAAAAACCTCTTACAGACATTCAGATTTTTATACAACATCTAGAGCACTTGATTCACAAAATATTTACTTATGAATTTAGTATGATCCAGATTTACTTACAAAACAACAGATAACCTACAAACTACATACAACTGATATAAAGTCAASGATATAAATGGACATTCAACACTTAAAAAAAAATAATAAATCAATCACTTGTCTCACACTGTTTTGGATATGTTTCCTCAGGGATGACTGAGGAAAAGGCAGCACAGTAACTTAGAGGACAGGTAAAGTTCTGTTATTTAGCAGAAGAGAACTGCCAGTACTTTGCCAGGTTCTCAGATTTACATACTGCCAAAAAAGCTATGAAAGTTGAGAAAACTCTTGCACACTGCTTCAGCTTTCACTCTCTGAAAAATGCTCCTCCATCAACACTTTTCCTCTCTTTCAACAAGCATTCAGATACTTAAACAGAGGCATTTAGTGAAATTATGATGTCTGGGAACAAACAGGGCATTGACACACAGCTAGCAAATAGGAACCAAGACAAATAAAAGATCTACACCTTTTGAAGCAGCAGCTGGTGACTAAGAGGAATAGTCCTTGGTATCCTCTATTTCATTAACAATAAAAGTCAACTACAGATTCTAGACATTGACCCTCGATTCTGCTGTATCTTTCACTCAGTACCTATGAAAAGCTATTCCATATGCATACTATTCATTTTGTAAGATCTTTTACAGAAAGAARATGAAAATTGATCCAAAGCAGTACCCCGTAAGAATAGTCCAGCAGCTTTTATAAATCCACGAACTAAGCTCAAAATAAACCTCTAAAACAAAACTAATAATGTATATCAAAGGAAATTAAAGTATTACATTTATTACTCTCACTTAAGACACATTTAAGTACTATTGGTCAATAGTAACAACATAGAGTAACCAAAAATGTGTTGGTTTTTTTTTTATTTTTTTCTTGCAAACAGGATCGAAGAATCCAGCCTTTCCTTTTCCCCAGTATTGAGGATATGTTATTCTAGGAAACACTGAAAAGCTGTCACTTATTTGATGCAACAAAACATACCACCATACGTTTATTGGCAAGCTTACCTCAATCCATGAGCTGCTTAACATGCTGTGAAAATAATCTGTAAAGAAAGGCATTTCAGTCCAAGATGCAATAAAATTTCAGTTAAAGAAGAAAATATTACTTATATTTTATATATATAGTTTTATATATATAGTTTTATGTATATATAAAAATACACACACATACCAAGTCTTGCACAAAGTACACACTTATGACACGGGAATTCCTTTCCATCTAAAGATTTCAAGGTCACATCGCAGAGGTACGAACTAGAAGATATTTAATAGGATCAGAACTGTGACTATTCAGAAGGGCTACAAGTTGTAAACTCTACAAATAAATGCTTAGTTATTTAGCAAGTTAGGATTTATCCTTTAAAATAAAACACACCTGAACTTTAATAATATCATATAAAATGAACTTAAAAGTACAGGCACAATAGTTTCAAGAGAGAAATTTTTTTGTCCRAAGTTGAGCTCTCAAAATTCCATCTGAAGTATTTCCTTCAAAACACGGTCAATTACTGTTTCAAAACTGCTATGACCAAGTAAATTAATTATGGCTAATTTTAGTCAATCTTAAATGGTCTATGTTAAGTTAGTTGTTTTTTTTCCATTAGTAGCTACTATAAGCTTTGACAATGCATTTTAAGAGTGAAGTAATCCAAATTCTGTGAAAAAGCTACTTTTATGCAATGTAGCTTTTACTAGRTAAGTAGACTATTCAAGCCTTTGGGTATAAATAACCCAATCACACCAACAGAATTAAAAAACAAACATTACTTTGATAAAAGTGTAAGGAATTGTTCTACTGAAAGATAGAGTTTTTCTTAATTAGAAAGAAGATTATACATTTGCTTGTTTCCAATCCATGTAGTCTTATTGTCACAGCAAGCATATTTGCAAAAGTCGCACTGCTTTTGACTGGATTACCCACAACATTTCTCCTGGCATTAGTATTCTATGACAGTTAATCCACAGAACACATTAATGTACAGCAAAAAGAAGCAAAAATATACCATACATAATCTTTCCCAGATTACTAATTCATAGATCAGTCTATAAGCATCTACAGAGAACTTCCAAACATGAGTTACTATGAAAGAGACAAGTTAAAATACAGCTGACCAACCTTAGCCTACACTTAACAGATAAAGAGATGACATAAGAGGAAGATGGTGGGGGTAGGGGAAGCTTGATTTAAAAAGTTTACCATTTCTTCTGATTTAACTTTGGTTTGTTCCCATTCTTCTTGTTGACAACATTAATTTTTCCATTTTCTAACCTGACTCCATCCAACCTGCAAATCATTAACATTAGTAATAAGTAGTACAATTAGTATACAGTTCAAACCATTAAGAAGAACAGTTTTGTGAAGTAACAGCACTTCAGCGGGCTCATATAGTGAATATGAGAAAGGATCAAAATAATTCGTCACAGAAAACTAGAAAAGGGCCAGTTGTTACTTGAAAGTCTTCACTGCAGATATAAAATGTAACTGACATTGTTTCCACATCTTAGCTATCTTGTTTATTATCTTAGATGAAAGCTACACTACTATAGTTAAGGCCAAAGTCCAACACCACAGGGTCAAAAATCTAGGAGTTATATATACTGCTACCTGTCAGTTATCTGAGCAAAGACAGTGGTTTGGAAGAGATGCATGTTTCAGCACTGGCTTCTTTAGCACCCTAATTCATCAAGGAGGTTTATGAATGGGATGGTAAAGACACAGGAGTGCTGCTCGTGGAGTACAAAGCAATACGCTTTCAAAGGGAAAGTGCTTTAACATGGAAATTTTACTTGAGAACTCAGTTTTAGCAGCAGCTTCACATCTTTGCTGATTAATTTCAGCGTTTGCGAAAAATACAGTGAAGAAAACTGCCCTGAAAAATCTCATTCCCTCCTTTGAATCACTGAATCATAGAATCGTTAAGGTTGGAGAAGACCTCTAAGATCATCAAGTCCAACCGTCAACCCAACACCACCATGCCCACTAAACCATGTCCCGAAGTGCCACATCTACACGTGTTTTGAACGCCTCCAGTGATGGTGACTCCACCACTTCCCCRGGCAGCCTGTTTGAAAGGAAAAGACAAACGCAGAAAAAAATCCCAACAACTGAGTAATACAGTTCTAGAGACATTTGGACTAATTCCAATAGTTTCACCACGTAACATTAAAATTGCATCAGTTAAACAAGAATTTAACTTTGCTTTGTGTTGTATTTATRCTAAATATGTTCACTGTCTATGGAAAAACCGGTAGACTACGGACCACAGCATAGAAATTCATCAATCCAAAACTCAATTAGATCAGCTGCCTCTAACAAAACAAGTATTGATGTTTTATGACAGTTATTCTGGAAAGTCAGATGATCTGCATCAGATGTCAAGTCTCAGAGAGCTCATGCCTTAAAAGATACACAGGACAGATGTTTTAAATACAAGTGTCCAAGAGGTTCTAGGACACAGTAAGGGTCAACAGCACATTTCCATCATATAGAAGCCTATTGAAAAATGATGCTTTCAGTACATAATCACACTATGGAAGTCTGCTTCTGGCATGATTCGAAAAGGTCATACATGCTTTCTCTTAGCAAAGAGCATGAGAACAAACCGATGTTGCTTTAAAGAGATGACACTGTGTGTGCTGTAAACTTTCATACTTACAAACAACAAAACAAGCAAAAAAAGGTAGACATCAACCCCAACTAGCCACCTACTTTAATAGCAACTAAAGTTAGATCAGCTTACATAAAAACACTCCGTGAAAAGCTTGCCAGAATATAARTGCATTTCCTTTCACCTACCTTCCACTTAAATTGCTGAGTCCAAACTTTTTTGCAGCACTTTGCAACATTTTTATGAGGTTAGCTTCTTCACCCACAACTTTGCCTTTTTTAGATTTGCTCTTCTGTTTTTCATTTATAACTTGCACTTGATTATTTCTATAAATCTCAAATGCAGACTTTCCATTAACATTTTCATCAAAACTCATTTTGCTCAGGTTAGAAATTAAAGTATCTTGATATTCTTCCGATTTTCCTTTATGTAGGATTTTTGGTTTATAACCATCAGTCAAAAGATCACAAGTATCAGTGTATATGAACTGCAGAAGGTATGAAAACAGATCTGGATGAACTTTCTCTATTACATAAAGATCACATCCAACAGCATCTTCATCTTTACGGTAGACGTCTGGAGTGTCTAGCTGGTTGTCACTGGAAACAAACAGCTTCTTGAAGAAGTCAGAGCGTACAGCCAAGATGTATTTGTGCACGGGGTAAGTTCTTGTGCCAATCTGAAAAGTCACATCATGGATGCTGTCCATTTCATCTGTTTCATCTAACAGTTTGCCAAAATCCTCTCCAAAACTTGATAATGACACACTTGGAATTTCATAGAGACTAGAACAAAATGAAATTCATAAAAAAAAAAAAACAAAACAAAAACAAAAACAAAACCACCCACTATTTACAAGCTCCATAAAATCCACTGTATGTTTAATGAAGAGGGTGAGGTTGTTTCCATTTGGTTTGTTTGGGGTGGTTTGTTTTTTTTTTATTGCTGGACTACTCAAAATTTCTTGTCCCATTCTTTACAAAAAGAACTAATAATATGGTATTTAGGCAATTAAACCACATATGTAAGATCTGTCTAGCTTCAGAATATCAAATATAGTATTTTGTCTTTATAATGTAGCCAGTAAATATGTATTATCAGAACTATCTTATCTTCATCTCATTTTTTCAACAAGAAAACACAGAAATATTTGCTGTATTTCATATTACAATCCAAAGCAATAAGAAAAAAAAGCTAATATTTACTTATTTATCAGATATATTGGAAAGTATTATGAGAGTGCAAGGAACATGGTTCAGTATTCTACTTATTCATTTTACTTTAAACATTTTTTCCAAACAAACAAAGATCCACTTTTCACTTTTATTTAAAAGCTGATTATTGGTGATTACTRAAGGGGTGAATTTCTACAGTATTTAGAGCTCAGTGTGTTAAGAAATACATCGCAAATGCTTGCCTTAAACACTTTAGATAAAACCTCAACACTATCTATAATAATTAGGCAAATATATAAGCTGAGGTCTTTGGGTAACTTCAACACAGTTGTTTACTAACAAATGCTATTCTCTAGCAGCGTGGATAACCACGTTTACTCTGACTTCTGTATGAGCCAAAAAATGGTTTTGAAAAGCAGAATGATTTAATTGCAATCACACACAAAAAAAGAAAAAATACAGTTGTTGATATTTTAAATATACCTTGTTTTAGGATCTGACTGTAAAACAGCAAAATTGCAACCATTAGGATCAGTGGCAATACTAACAGCTCGGTGGACAAAAGTAAGCTTCTGAAGTCGAATTCTTTCATACACACTGTTTGTATCATGTTCACAAGACACATCACATGAAGAATTCTGAAGGCTCGATACAAGTTCTGCTAAAAAAAAAAAAAAAATTGAAAAAAGCACAGAAAGGTCCAGCTAATTAAAATGCAACTGATAAAACAAATAGGCAAGATTTATGACTTCTCTAAGTCCATTGATGGAGTCACTGAATAAGGCTAAATTATGATGAAGATTTCAGCTCGCTTAATTGAAATGCAGGAAGACATTTTAAAAATAAGACTTTACATTACATATAGGAGAGTTTTTATCCAGAACTTCTTGTGGAAGTGTTTTGCCACTTCTTCGTGTAAGGGAAAACTCTCCATCTAACATYCAATGCAACCTCTTGTGGAATGAAACAAGCTCTGCATCAGTGTACGGCAGTGCAAGATTGTTTTCTTGTCCTGTCGTATCAATTACAGCAGATATAATACAACTGCCTTCAGATTATATCTTAAATCTGTTTAAATTATACCCAAACTAACAAAATACTATTGAAAAAACATGATATTCTCTGAATACTGGATTATTTTTCAAGAATTGGACAACTGAATACATGCACACCATTTGCTACATTCATTAAAACCTCTCCAAAAAACAGAAGCTCTCATTCATTACAAATCAGCGATGAACATCAACTAGACATTCAAGTAGTCAACAGGTCTGGATTCTGAAGTTTCCCTGAAGATACTAAAACTACAAAAAGAACAGCAATAAGCAGAAAGAAGATAGTGCCTACAGACACATACCAACACCAGGGCAAAAAGAGCAAAAAGAAGATCCGTTTGGTGCCTCTGTAATGAGGGAACTACTATGTGACGTGTAGAATAAAAGAAAGTAGCAACAGAGTAAAACTAGTACGCAACTCTGCATTGAGCAACAGACGAAAGATTTTTGCTGTGAAAGAATGCAAAAACGGACTGATAAAACTAAAGATGGAATCTCAGTATCAGAGGAAGTAGAACTGCAACATAACGCTATAAAGTTCAAATACATCCCAGGTTGGAAGTAAATCCATTTCTATCCATAGAGTTTTAAGACGCCTACACGAACAGAGCTGACAGTTTCAATTAAAATCTTGTCCTATAGTAGATAGGTATCTTCCTCACAAAAAAACGATCCATCAGGACCTACTCTCAGCAGTATGAGCCAAGTTAATAAGGTGGAAATTGCTCTGGAGCCTGTATTATGCCCAAATAAGGATCTGGAAAACATGATAAGGTTTCACAGACTCAGCAGTGCAAGCAAGTACATGCTCCTTCTTTTGTTCAATACCAGTCTCTTAGGACTGGTCACCTAATATGTGACAAGATCATTACACTGGAGCCTTGTGCTACTATTACTCTTCAGAAGTACTCTTCTTCCTGGAAATCTCCACCTGAAGGCTACTTGAAGGCTGCAAAGTAAGTAAATCGTGGTACTATTGAGGAAAGAGAACAGTAGTGGTCAATGTTACCAACTGTCAGCCACAGAGGAAAGAACGAACTCAGCACATAATACTGTTAGAGACTGTAAAGATTCGATTAAACTTTTATATTGATTTGAAATACTTAAAAACAATTAAGAAATCACAGCTAACCTCTCTTTTCTGAGATTTTTCTCCCTTCTTCCAGCCACTTCCCTGTAAAGGCTTCACCATCCTGTGTGACAAACATTATTTCGTTCCTATTTAAAGCAACATCGGACATGAAGACTTGCCGGCCATACACCCAACGACACTGCTTCATGGAGTTGTTAGATGACTTCCAGCAAAACACCTATAATATCATTTCGTCAGAGAAAGGGGAAATCCTCATATCATATAAAAGCAGTTACATATTACACACTACTTTTTTAAACACAAGAACATGCCATCTTGAAGTTGCATATAAAAGGAGAAAGACATTCTTCAAAATTATATCCTAAAGTGCTATGAGCATCTATTACAAAGAACCCACATGTGAAATAGGGAAAATCTATTATGATATCAAGATCCATTTGCCCATGAAGGGCATTTGAAAAGCTTCTCTGAATATTCAAACATCTTCACAGCAGTCATCTATAGGACAGTTTTTACTGACTTTTCAAAAAGGACAGCAAAAGGTGTCATCAAGAAACAATTTTTATCTAGCTCTTAATTTACAGATTTGTCCAACTGGTTTGCTTATAAATCAGATAAAATTCAAAGTTAGCACACCAAAAATTTAAACCATTTACTGCTAATCGTTTCACAAAAATCTCAAGTTTTTCTGTACCAGCCAAGGTTTTGGAATGGAGATCATGACCAAACACAAACTTCAAAACATTCAACAGAAATGTGAAGAACTGCACGCACAGCAGGACCCCAACATACTGTAGATGCCTGAAAGAAGTGAGCATGAAGCAACAATCCCATGCAAGGTAAAGCCCAGATGTGGCATTAGTAGTGCTAAAATTGGGCTTTCATCTTCTCCCACTGAAGGACTTGCACAGGTCTGTTAACACCTACATAAGGAGGGGACAAAAGAATTTGACTAACCTATTTCCTTTCCCYTCTCTTCATTCCTACAGAGTCACAGAATGGTTGAGGTTGAAAGGGACCRCTGGAGGTTATCTAGTCCCACRCCCCTGCTCAAGCAGGGCCACCCAGAGCCAGTTGCCCAGGACTGTGTCCAGACAGCTTCTGAATATCTCCAAGGATGGAGACTCCACAATCTCTATGGGCAACCTGTGGCAGTGCTCGATCATCCTCACAGTAAAACGTGCTTCCTGATATTCAGACTAAGCCTCCTTTGTTTCAGTTTGTGCCCATTGCCTCTGGTTCTGTCACTGGAAAGAGCCTGGCTCCATCTTCTTTACATCTTCCCTTCAAGTATGTATATACATTGATAAGATCCCCCTTGAGCCTTCTCTTTTCTAGGCTAAACAGTACTCTCTCAAAGAGAGTACAGTCAAGCCAGACCAGAAAGCRTTGATTTGGGAAACAGAAGTATTAAAATTCCATCCCTCTCCTTACTCAATAATTTATAATGACTAAAAGCACTGAAGATCCCAGCATTTGCCAGTATTCAGCATGGAAAGATATGAAACGTAGGTTGACATAGTTCCACTGGTGCAGGAAGACAAAGTAGTTTCTTATGCTAGAGCAGTGTCCCAAAGATGTTGAAGGGGCACTACCAATACTACAGATGCCAGAAGCTAAACCTCACATGAACAAACACTGAACTGGAAGTTCATGATCTCTGATACAACTAATGACCTAATAAACAGATAAGATCATGTCAAAACATAATTCAGTTAAATGCAAGGAAATAAAAGGAAATACCCACACTGTTACCTACTTTGATACACAGGCTCAGTTTTTAACATTCTTTAAGGCAGCATTTCAGTAACAAAACCTTTTTGTAAACACCACTAGATGGCACTGAAGGTTTAGATCTCCCAGTGAGCAGATCTAGAAAAGGCTGGGTTTTGAAGGGTCCTATAAACTTACTCTATGAAAGAATGAGGGAAGAAAACAATAAATCTGCCATAGTATTCCAGTTTTAAGACAACACAGTGTCTACACTTAACTATAAATACTATGCCACTCACCAACTTTTCAATAATATAAAAGGGCCATTTCATCTACAGAACAGCTGCTTTTCAGTACAGGCTCTAAAACTTCAAGTCCAGAGACCACTACTGAGACTATTTCTGGAGGGCGTAAAGATGACTGGGTAGGTGGGGTGAGAGACGAGGGGGGGGGGGGGGGGGGGGCAAACAAAACAAAACAAAAACAAAAAAAACAACAGACCATGTACGCTATATAACCACTTCTGTATGTAAAAGTAAAGGAGTTCAGTTCACAGACTTAAAAATAAACTACTGTACATTACTTTGGTAATCTTACCATAGCCCTTTAAAAAAAAAAAAAAACAACACAAAACCAAACACACCAAAAAAATCCCACCAAACCACTAACAGCTCTACACAAATGAACTGGGTATTTTCTATGCATGATTTTGACCTGTCGACTTCTTATGTTTAAAGTTCGATTAACCAGTATGCAGCTAGCTATATAATTATTATTTCTAGGGACACAACTTACTCTTCCAGCTTCATCCAGCACTAGAATGCAAATCTTCTGACCCCCATTTTCTTTAAGATGCTGGGTATCTACCTTATATTCCAAATATCCCCCATTAACAAGAACTTTTTTAAGGTTCAGCTGTCTGAAAGAACACAAAAGGTTAAATTAGTACTTCTTCATTGTGCATTGATGTTGCTTCTAYGACAGAGTTAACTTTTTGATTTAGAGAAGCAGTAAAAAAAAAAAAAAAATATACAGTTGAGGTAGTGACACTGAAAAATTACTTAGGTTTAGTTTCTCCCCACTGGTATTACTAACATAACTGCTAATAAAATACTATTAGTAGATTGTAATTTTTGCTTTGCTTTTAAGTAAGTCACACCATATCCACAGGTTCTTCACAAAATTCTGTAAGTGAAAACCAGTATATGATTTACCTTTGATCTTCAGCACTACAAAAATTATAGTTGTATAAATTTCATTTAGCTGTTTGTACTGAAAGACCTATCCTATCCCAGCAGGCTGTTTCTCAGGTTTTTGGTGGGTTTTGTTTTTTACCTGATCAAAAACCATGCAAGCTGTCACTTTTCAGTTTCTTAGTATAAGAGCACAATACATGGTATTACGTTTCTCCAAGTGCCAGCACCTTCACTTACAACCATGTAGAAAATGAAGTATAAAATAATCATTAAGCTATAACATGTCAATAAACACTGCCAGAATTTGAAGTGAAGCTGAAAAGCTAACTGGGAGTTAGCTGGGCAAAAATGCTAATTACCCCTTCTAATCTGTTATTGCAAACTAAGTAAGAGAGAATGGGATCAAATAGTTTCCTAAATTTGTAAGTCACAGGCCCAGTTTCTTCAACAGGTTTTACATCCAGGTTTTAGCATATGACCAAATGATGTCACAAGGTTCCCCCTGCAACCTTAATTACCTTTTATAACACACTATATCCACACATTAATTACGAAATTCAGACCCCAAATTACTGATTCAAAATCATAACAACATAACTAAATAGAATAGCAGATCTTCAACACCTCTACCAAGACGCATTTATACAAGTTCAGGCTAACAGATGAACAAAAAATACCAGTTTCAATATTTTTAAACCAATAGCACAAAATATTTYCTCTTAGTATGTTTTTTTAAATATCTTTGGTAAACAGCGAGTGGCACCTTAGCCTCATCTAATAACAAAAACAAATAAACAAACAAACAAAAACATAGCCACAGTTCATATGAAAGAACTGCAAATGAAAAAAACTCCGTGGAGCACTGTATTATCTCTACTTTATGCACAGAAATCTTTAAAATAGCTTGCAAGTATAAGACTGCAGCGAAATCTTCACCTATTGTTCTTCATGACAAATTAGAAAAGTAACACATACTTTGAAGCCATCTTTTTGCACTGATAGTCTGCAAGTAAATAAATATCTCCTCTTTCAGTAACGCATACTGTAGCGCCATCGCTTGCAGAGACCAGGGACACAGAGACATCTTTATGGTGCAGAGCAGAAACTTGGCGAGGTGCAGTTACACATTTTTCTCCATTAGGATCCAGCAGATATCCTAGAAAATACAACACACCCCAAAAACATTACTTGCCATTCCACACACTGTGCATTTAAAGGATACTTTGCTACACTACTTTGAAGAACCTTTAAATTCTAAATGATTTTTTAGGTAGTTAGATAACTCATCTTCAAAATAATGAGACAGGTAAGAGACCCACCACACATACTTGCTAGTTCACCACAAACACCAGAAAACATTCARGATTTGATACACAAAAAATGAAGTAAGGCATATTCTACCAGGAAAGCTATTCAATGTGGTTAGACTCTGTAGTGGTACTGCCTTTGACTCCAAAAAAAGAACATTTATGTGATCATATTACAGTTCAAGATACTAGAAATACTATCTCACTGGCATAAACTATAGATTATTTCAGCCATTGGAAGATACCAAACAAGCTTGTCACAAAAATTACTGTAAGTGCACGTAAGCATGAAGGCAGGCAGTTACGTGAAACAACAGATAAGGTTGGAGCTGTAATGTAAGGTCTCTGAAAACATACTAAAAAAAAAAAAAAAAAAATCAGGCCACTGCTGCTCTGCTGCATCAAGAAACCTTACACAAAGAGTCTCATACATAACATAACCCTGCTCTGTGTGCACTTATGTCTGCACCACAGACTGGATCAGGGTACAAATATCCAGGAACAAGCAGCAGAGCTACCGCTAAAGCTGGAAGCAACCCTGTCATATGACAGTGCACTGCTATACCCAAACATCTTAAAGAGGCAAGGTTTATTACCACAGGTCTATCATAGTGCCCAGCTGACACAACTATACTGCTTACGATCCAATTACTGTCTCCATATGGTACTGCACTAGGCCATGTGCACACCAGAATAATCTCAACAACACAAGCAACCACAAAAAACCCTTACATGATGGGTGCATATAAAAAAACGAAAAGCAAACAAAAAAAACATTCATTAGTAAGATACTTCCCTGATAAAGACAAGTTTTTTCACATACCTTTGCAACCTTAAATAGGAACACAAAAAAGTGTCTGAACCTGATGCCAGAACTGATGCAGACTAACTGTAAGTACCAGAGCTAGCTAACAGTTTTGTTTGCACACAGATACAGAACTGCAGAAATGCAAATCCAAACCAATATTGCAATACCTGTTTATTAAAAAAGACAGAAGCAGTTAAAATATCCCATTCATACAACAGATCAAGTTCACTAGTTGGTAATACATTTTAATTAGGTTCTTTCTTGACTTCAGAATAATACTGAGTTAAGTGAAGATTCTGGTAATGGCATTGTTGAAAAAAATTCTAGATAGGGGCAAGCATTTCAGTTTAAAAAGTTAGTATGGAAAAAGTTATCAGTAGCATGTTTATAGTGCAGGTGAAAGAAGGACATAGGCAGGAGAGCTGAATGCTAGTTTATAATTTATTAAGGGCAGTACCAGCCAGACTGCTGGAAGGAGACAAGCATGCCTTGGGGTAATTTGCAACACAAACAGCAACATTATGTTTCCTGAAAGTCTTCAGTAGCAGGACCACAGGAGATACATGGAAGGCGAAAGAATTATAAAGAGTTCAAATAACAGAGCTAAGTCTGACTAGCTCCCATCAYCTCAAAATGTGAAAGTGACTAGCAGTAATGAAAAATATTCTTTAAAAGAAGTGCAAAGGGATGATGTCATCAGACTGGTTAAAAAAAAAAAAAGAGAGAAAGAATAGAGAAAGCTTTAATCAAGCTTCTGTTGTAAGAAGCAGATGACAGCTTTAGTACGAATAACATCTTTTAATGGCTGGGTTTTACTTTCAGAACGCTTCTACCTTACCTAGTTGGCCGCCATTCAGCCCCATGGTATACACTGCTTCCTTAGTCCATAGCACTGTATGGAATCTGCCTGCAGCCACTCCAATCACCATTCTACCTTTCAGGTTTTTTGCCTGAACCTAAGCACAAATCCAAAGTACATCTTAATATTAAGCAGCAACAGGTGAATTTCACATGTACAAACTTCTGACAACATTTAGCTCCTAAAGTCATTATGAATGAAGCATTGCTATCAATCCACATACAGTCTAGTAAGTCAGGATTATTTCAGAAGTTTGTCAAGTGGGGCACTATTGCACTAGTGACAAAAAGAAGTAAACTTTCCGCATTATCTAATGAGAACTAGAATCAAATCTCCTTAGGCTGTCTTCATATGTAAGATGTTGAACAAAACTGCACAGGACATGTATAAGACAGCCAAAGAAGACTAAGGTGCTGCAAAAGTGTCAGCTAAAAAGTTTCAGTTTGTAAGTCCTAACACGCTAAACACGCTGCAGAACACTATACTACTAATTCCACACTTCAAATTTAACTTGATTTTCCAGATCAAGATGATCAAGATCAAAGCATATACTGTGGATACACAGCTATCATTACACTATTGAAGAGCATCCCATCAAAACACTATCCTGTCGCACTTTGGCCAATTATTCTTTCCTACTTTTATAACATTGGTAGTGCAATGTTGTTCTACTCTGGATGAAGCTTCCTTTCAATAAAAGGTAATGTAACTCTTATTTCCTTCAAAAAAAAAAAATTAGAAAAAGTTATAGATTGAGCATAGAAATATGGCCAAGTTGCTGATGCCCATASCCTTTCTCCCCTGACGCTATTCTCCCCAAAGCATTATGAYTCCAGAATCAACAGTGCTTCCAGCAAAGGACACAACCATCAAACCCTAAGATCCGTCATCCAGTGATTCAAAAGGAGTACAGAGCATGAATCTTAAGTAATACACACCTATTACTTTTACGTCATTTCAGCTACACAACAATTTGGGGAAGAAAAGGGTTTTGGCAATTGTACCTTGTATCATACTTAGCACTACAAACTTTAGTACAGTTCAGGTTACAAACTAAGACGTTTATCAGGACACAGGTAAGTATTTAAGACTGAGATGTATGATAACACAGAATCAAGATTTTATCTGAACTCAAATTGGACTTTATTGTCCTGAAAAACTTTAAAAGTTATTTCCACAATCTTCACATCTTACCTTCTGTTAAAAAACCAACCAAACAACTAAGCTTTGACTGATGCCATTTTTACCTGTCTAGGAACATTGCAATTAGGAGGAGGAGGAAGAATACCCAATTGATGGAAAGTATTTAAACCAAACGTGTAAACATATCCATCTTCTGTTAAAACAACAGTATGATCCTTAGCTGCAGCTATCTGAGAGCACTGATGGCCAGCTAAGCCTTCCACAAGTCTTGGAACCTGAACAAGAAAAAAAAAAAAGTTTGATATTAACCAGTGGCCATTTATGAAACTAAAGTTACACCAAGAGAAAGTCACAACCAAATACTGAACACTACAGTTGAAAATGCATTTGAACATACAATACACTCATTAAAGTCATTACCACAYGCAATGCAATAAGACAAAACACCTTCATTTTAAATGCATCCTCCGCTACCAGGAGAGATGATTTTTAAACTACCTGCTCTGAAATTAGGTTAGAAACTGTATCTTCAGGACAGCTGGACAAATATTAACTATTACCTCTTTTGTTTTTCTTTTTAAATTACCATAAGCGATAAAGATTTCTCCCTTCCTCCAAAACACAGGATAGTCCTAAGAAAATTCCACAGAATAAGGAAGCAGTTCTGTATCTTTGACTCTTCATGCATTCTAAAGTGAGTTCTTCTTTATTCAACTAGACAACATCCCAATTTCAAAGCAGCAATTTGCAAAAAATTCTGATTTCRCAGAATTGCACTTTTAAAAAACAACGTTACAAATTGAGCTCCAGTCTTCACTATAACATCCAGCAACATAATATAAAGTTCTACCAGATACTTGATATTAGAAATTTTAAAAAAATTACTGCGTTGCAAACTAAATGCACACTAMCAGGTAGTGTGCACAGGGTAAGATACTGAAGTCTAAGAATTGTATTGGTCATCATACCTTAGTCTTCTCAAATTTTTTTTTGCATATTGCAACAACGTACTATTCAAATGAAAATGATAGGTGAGTTTTGACTTAATAGCTGTGCAAGTCTATTAAGAAGCAACCCTACCATCACTTTTCATGCCACTACAGCTCACAGTACCGCTGTTTCCTTTGTGCCAGCCCCGACATTCATTAGACGGCATCACAAACCTATTTAAGCAGTCAGCCCAGCCAAAAACCAATTGCTTCCACTTATCTGGCATCAGCTAGCCTTTAAAACAACTCGGCCATAACACAGAATTTTGACTGCAGTACCTAGCTATCTTGAATTAAAATATATTTATGTGCACATTCTTCTACTCTCTGCCACCTCACTAGCAGTACTGGAGAGGTTTTTTTTCTTTTATTTGGTGGGGAGCAAGGGGGTTGGTTTGAAATCAACAGCAAACTGGTTCTGAAAGTACATTCACAGAAACTCTAATTCACTTTTTAGACCTGCTGTTTGAAATAATAGAAATATCATGCTAGACTACATGAGATAGCATAAGATAGCATACCAGGCATGTTTGTTCATCACCATGACCCAAGCGCCCTCCTTGTCCATGTCCACATGTATAAACCTGTCCTTTGTGGGAAAGGAACACAGAATGGAATTTGCAGAGTACCACCTGAAAGAAAAAGGGCAAAAAAAAAAAAAAGGGTAGGGAGGAGGCAGTATAGGACAAATTAATTTTCTTGGATAATCTGTAAACACCTGTCAAAACTACTTTGTGAAGAAGTTCAGCTTTAATAAAGATCTGTTCACGAAAATATGAGTAAGATACTATTATTAAAGCATAGGACTGCCAAATCAAGTCAGAAGGAACACAAAATACTTGCTTTAAATTTATTATGTACTGCCTTAACCTACTTGAAGAGACCTACAGTTTGTATTTATTACAATAAGTTCAAGCATGGCCCTACAGGCTAACAGAAGCTCAAAAGATTGAGTTTTAAGGGCAACGATAGTGCCTCAGAAGAGCTGAAGGAAACATGTTAAGACTGCAGCACAGATTGTCTGCCCTGAATGCTTGTTCAAGTTGTACTTTAAACTTTCAAACATTCTTAAACTGAAGTCCCAGGAAGTTACTAGGAACAAAACTACTCTTATAGGAAGAGTGCTTAGCAGCACATGCTGCTTTCAACACAAGAAGAATTTTAATTCAACTTATATCAAACAGATTCATCATCCCACTTCAGTTCACTATGGGAGTTGCACAAGAGGTCAGAAACTCAAGACAGTTACAGAAGTATCATGCTTCTGAACTTATTTAATGATATACAAGCTATATATCCAAGGTAAATAATATCAAAAAACATTCTCCCCACCAAAACAGAGAACCATGATTTAACTGAGGGTGATCAGGGAGGGGGGAAGCAGCAAGGATATAATACAGCAGGCCTACTCTGGTACTCCTTAGCTGCTCTAAGCTGCTTGCCACAACAATGGAAATTGCTTGCTGAGAAATAACTAGGAAGAAAGAAAGAGAGAGGGGAAACAAAAAAAACCCACAACTAAAAACCCACAGACCCAACTTTTTTTTTTATGCTAATTTTCAAAACATGGTAGCATCTTCGATAGTTGTTCCTCCCCACCCCCCTCCAAGTTCACTGAGAAGCATGCCTATGTAATACTTTCAGAATACCTGTTTGATATACACGCCATTCCGAGGAAAAAGGTCCACCAATTCAGGATGATGTTTACCCTGTTGACCACCATGACCCAAAGTAAAATTTATATTGTTTCCCCAGGTGTAGACTTCCGTGGGATCTACAATGAAAAAAATTCTCTCTGCAGCTTGTAAATTTACCAGTCTCGTGCATAATAACTTTGAAAATCAACTCCTGCTGTTTGTATTTAAAATTTGAAGAGRAAAGCTGTTCTTTACCTAAACTTGAACTTTTAAAAGTTTTATTCTTATGAGAAGGAAGATGCTATGACAAAATATTTTAACATCAATGTACAGAAGATGATCAACATTACTTATATATATTTTGCAGTTGCAGAATATGCAAGCATTCCTCAGCAGCAAATTTACTTGTTATGTTTTCAGAAGACAACTACTACTACCTTAGATTATACATGCTCTGTTTCAGTTTAGTAAAAAGCCTTTCCCAAAAAAAGGTTATGCTGTCATGTATGAAAACCAYAAAGATTTTCAAATCAGACGTGTGGCCAAAAACTTACATTTTACATTTTTTAAATAACCTCTCAGTTACAATGATATCTGAACACCATTTTCTGATGAGTAAGAAAATGAAATCAATGTATATTTGATCATGTTGAGCTACTACTAAAAAGATTAAATAATTTTAACTTATTTTAAAAGGTAAAATTAAAAATACCCAAAACTCAGGACTTGTGTAACCAAAAATACTTAAATTGACTGGAAACCATCTGAAAAGAACAAATTTCACTGTGCAACAAGACTGAACTTGGGGACATGGGTAAAAGGGGAAAGGAGAAGGGTAGAAAAATATAAAACAGCATAAAAATAAAGAAAAGCCACTGGAAAAACTACTCCCCTGTCAAAGAAAAACTTGTGTGCTCAGAGTTATTCTTACACACTCATTTCCTATTTGGAGAAATTGTATTTAGAGTGACTGTAACTAGCTTGTATCAAGCTACCTTGCCTAAAAATATTTTGAAGATTCAAGAACATGTTCCCCCTCTTTTCACAAAAGACACAGAAGTGATGTAAACTACTCTATCAAATTCAAAGACACCAAAGTCTCTCTGATAAATTGAATTGAGACAAAAGAGAAAAAAATCACAGAATAGTTGAGGATGAAAGACACCTCTGGAGATCACCTAGTCCAACACTTCTGCTCAAGCAGGGTCAGCTAGAGCAGGCTGCCCAGGAACATGTTCTCTCAGGTTTTTAATATCTCCAAGGCTGGAGTCTCCACAACCTCTTTGGGTTAGCTGTTGTATCACTTGCCCTTTCTTCTTTTTTTTGCCCCCCCCTTTTTTTTTTTGCCTCTAAATCAGTCATTATTCCTTCATTTTTGCTACACACGTGCATCCTGTGCTTACTGCCCAGATTCTGCACCTGCTGTCTTATGACATTAGTGACTCCGCATCTTCAGCTATCTCATAACTTACACAGTCCTAATTAGAAACAGAAAATATTGTCTACACTGGTACATACATTAATACATTGCTGAAACATATCTCCATGTAAAATACAGTTTAAGCTACTTGGTTTCCTACCGGTTTTCTTGAAGACCACATGGATTGGCCTATCTTTCATCACAAGATCCAAGGCTGATAAGCCTTCTTTATCCTGAACATACAGACTAACGCCATGCTGAAAGAGAAGGAAAGGAGGGGATGAGAAAAACAAAGTTAAAATTAAACCTCACAGCTTTAAGTATGCCAGGTAAACATTTGAGAAGCTAAACAAATCTTTAATTGAAGTTTAATATTGATAAAAGAAAATCTTCAGATTTTTTCAAGTAAATTGTAAGCAGATCTGAAAAAAACAGTGCAGTTCTGTTCAACTACGTACACATCATGTTGATCTATTAACTGGGAATTTATTGTATGCATACTGATTGAGCAATAAGATGTAATCAGGGAAAAACACTTGAAGATAAAGCACATCTAGGAAGGGCAAGTATTTACCAAAAATGCATTTACCAGCTTTGAAGAATACATTTTCTTGTATCAGCATGTTTACAGAATCAGTTTTGACAAGCTGGAGAAGTGACAAGATCAAAAAAACCTACTATGGCTTTGAAAACAAGCAGGGAACAGTGGTTCACAGTTGCTGAGAAAGAGCAAGAGGACACTAACAGCCAGACAAGACAGCAGCAAGGAAGCTTCAGAAGCACAAAGCATAAACAGGTCATTGCTTTAGAACTTTAAGAGAGGTAGATATTCTCTGTAAACACCATCTTCTCAATACAAAAAAGTGCTGCTACACCAGCATTGGTTTTAAGGAAGTCAAGTGTCATCAATCAGATCACTGAAGGGAAGGACTGCAGATGTCCTCAAGCAGAACCTAATGTATAACACGGCTGTACCTACGTACCACAGCTCATGGCTAATATAAAAGAAAACCTTACAGAATTTCCACTTAAGAGGTAAACACATGAAATACAAAAATCAAGGGAGTGCAATCCATTCAAGCATGACAGAAGGACAGATAGCGACATCTGCAGTAGGGATTTTAACCTGTAACTTCATTTGGAAAAACACTCACCAGAACAACATACATTCTCCAAATTATAAAGGCAATCCTACTAGCAACAGTGCTGGTATTAATTCACTATATAACAGGAAGACCGACCTATTTTTATAATTTAACAGGTAGCTGGATATTCTTCTCTTTGGCAGCTGCACAGGTCATTTATAAGCAGAACAGAGGCTGCAGTGATATTCATGTGGTCTAAATTTGTAAAAACAAACTCCAATAGCTGAGTGGCAAAACTTGTAGTTAGATACAGTCTGAGAATAAGCCATGACTGCCTCCAGCCCACAACAGAATTCTGTCACCCACACTAGTTGAGTACCCCAGGGGTTGATACTAGGGCCAGTACTGTGTAACATCTTCACTAATGACCTGGATGACAGGACAGAGTGCACCCTCAGCGAGGCTGATGATGATACAAGACCAGGAGGAGTAGCTGATAAGCCAGAGGGCTGTGCTGCCATTCGGAAGGACCTTGACAGGCTGGAGCAATGGGCTGAGAGGAACCTCATGACGTTCAACAGAGGGAAATGGAAATCCTGGCCCTAGGGAGGAACAGCCCAGTGTACGAATACAGCTAGAGGCTGACTGGCTGGAAAGCAGCTTGGCAGAAAAGGACCTGGGGCTCCTGGTAGACAACCAGTTGACCACAAGCCAGCAATGTGTCCTCACAGCTAAGAATGGTGAAAGCATCCAGGGCTGCATGAGGGAGTGTTGCCAGCAGACATTACTCAGCACTGGCAAGCCACAGCTGGAGTGCTGAGTTCAGGTCTGGACTCCCCAGCACAAGACAGACATGGACATACAGGAGCAAGTCCAGCAAAAGACCATGAAAATAATGACTGAGGCATCTGACATACAAGGAGAGGCTGAGAGAGAGCTGGGATGCTTAGCCTAGAGAAGGTTGGAGAGGTGGGGGAAGAGATGTCTTATCAACATGTATAATAAATACCTGATTGGAGGTAGGGGGTGGGAATCCCAGTGATATCCTGTGGCAGGACAAGTGGCAATGGGCACAAGTTGAAATATAAGTAGTTCTGTTTAAACCTAAAAACTATTTTTACTGCACTAGTATTAAAACATTGGAACAGAGATGTTTGAGTCTCCGTCCCTGAAGACATTCAAAATTCAACTGGACACAGCCCTGGGCAACCTGCTCTAGCAGACCTTGCTTGAGCACAGGGGTTGGACTAGACAATCTTCAGAGATCTAGCTCAGCTATTTCATAATTCCATTCCATAATTCCTTCCTGTTGTTGCTATAATACCTTTCTCTAATGTAGTACAGCAGAGAGACTTCAGTTAAGGAACTGGAAGGCAGAGCACTCTCCATGAGCGGTTTCATTCTGCTTCTTAGAGGAGTATCAGCAGAGCTAGCTGTCACGAGAACCTCACTCATTTATGCAACTGACAGAAAAGTAAAATACGTGTGAGGAAACCTGTATAGGTCTCCTGTAAGCAAATATCAAAGATACAGATACACACCCACTACAAGACTGAATGCTTTTTCATACATCACACAGTTTCCAGTTTTCTAGAGAACAGAATCATGTACAATTCTCACACAAACACCTACTTTTGTGAAGTTTAATGAAAACCTCCTCGCTGTGTAAGGGTACAGCACATGAAATCCATATTTAACAGTTACCAGACCCTCAAGAATTAAAAACTACTGGATCCACAGCCATTTTGCTTCTTGTTTAAGAGTTTAATGCTTACAAATGGCTAGTCACTGCAATTTAAAAAGGCTGAACTCAAAATGGAAAATTCTCTGCCTTGACAGGTTTGCTTTTAAAGTAACCCTGAACCACAAATATTTCATTTTGTTTCAGGGTTAAAGGGACCCTGAACATCTCAACCATGTGTAGCTCTTTCCTTCACTGTACTTGGGACAGGAGGAACAGAAGAGCAATTGAAAAATATACACAACTTGCTAAGTGGTAGGGAAGAAATAGCAATTGCAAGAAAGAAATGAGGGGGGCTAAGAAAAAGCCCTGGTTAAAATATGAATGAAATAGGGATTCACTTAATAAAGTGCTCCATATCTTGAAGTGCTTATCTCTCAAATGTAAGATTCATTTCTAATTATAACTCCATTTAAGCTTTTATTATTTTATGTTCTCTAAAAACACTAATTGGTATAAGTAATGAAGGGTCTATTTTTAGAGTATCTTTAGTCTGATCACTCTCCACTTTTAAGATCCTGACCCTGATATCATCCACACAAACCAGTCTTCAGGGAAGTCCACAATTAATCAGGGATYCTTACTCAGTGCTGATTTCTGCATKGGCAAAGACTGACATCTTTTATGAACACAGAGACAACTTTCAAGTAAATCAATGCACTGTGATCTAAATGCAGTATTAAGACAACCCTCAAGAGGCTTYCAGGCAAGTTTAAAAACCCACTTTTACATAACGAATGCAACTCTAAAAATTGTAGATACCATGGAAAACTACAGTTGTAAATCACTCACCTTCAGTAATGACAAAACACAATCAATGTATCCATAAAATATACTTCTGTGCAAAGCTGTCCATCCAGACTCTTTGTCTTTCACCAAGAGATCTACTCCTTTGGTCTCAGCCAACCAGTCTAGCACACCTTTTTTGCCACAAGATGAAGCAAGATGTATAACGTTTCTACCAAAAGCATCCTTTATAGTTGCAGCATTGTAGCAGTAAGAAGAGAGAAAGGCCTTGATCTGGCCTTCGCTTCCTCTGGTTACCACTGAAATAACATCCAAAGCATGCTGTAGAGATCGACACTTCGAAGTGCAGTCTGGCATGAGAGAACTCATCTTCACTTCTGAAGCTGCTGCTCTCCTTAAGGGGAACAACCCTTAAGTGTATCAAGGCACTCCARTTCAGTACACAACACAGTGCCTTAAAAAACTTGTAATTCCAAGGATGTAAATCCAGTTTTATTGAGCTGCCATTAGAAATCTTTGTACTGCTATGTTTGGCACTTGATCCAAATAAATATTTATAAATATATATTTTTAGAAGTCTTATTTCACCATCTTATATAACAAATACTCTTGTCCATATAAAATTCCARAAGTGAACTACCTCATGTGTGGAGAGGGGGATTCCCCCTCCACACTACCTTATTCTTCTAAAACTCCATAATTGCAAGGGAGACCTGAAAGAGAACAAACCAGAACAGATTAGTCAACAAAAATTCTTTTCCCCAGCAACTGTACCAATTTAAATGCATACCAAACTAGCGCTTGCAAGTACAGGAGCAATGTGGCAAGGGTTAACTGACCTGCCCCATGCCATCTGAGCTTATACTCAGGCATTCAGTCAGTTTAAAGAGACATGACTCCATTCCCCACCCCAGCCTCCAAAGGCGCCTCCTCCCTTTCTTCCACATAATTCTCTGAGGCTACATAGTGAACTGGACCCAAAAAAGTCATCAAAACAGAAAAAAAAAATGTTTGCTTTCCCAGCCTTAGGGTCCTTAAGACCCTCATAGTTTACTGTCCAATTATATCATTACTTCATGACCAGAAAGCAAGGACTGAACTAAAAGACTGGTGGGGAAAAAAACAAAAACAAAAAAAACCAAAAAAACACCCATCCACGAAAAAAAAATCCCCACAGCTGTTGAGTAGAACTTGGCTAACAGAAGCTTTGTCAGTCACACCCAGGAGGAGGGAGGCACCACCACAGTTTCCCTTTGCCACTGCAAAGAAGGATTTTTTATTTTTTTACTTTCTCTTCCCTGGCCTGAATGCCTACCCATCTCCCTGCTAAGTCTCTCCTGCAGAATCAACAGAAAGGTTCCTCTCCACCACTCCCGGAGCCGCTAATAAATGTGAGAGGAAGGATGGCAACAGAGCAAAGAAAAAAAACTTGTACAAGAGCTGCGAATTCAGACTTAGCGAATTCAGAATTAGCGCTCATGCAGGGCAAAGGTCTAAAGCTCCTGAAATAGGCAGGAAGAAATTAAGGTCTAGGTTGGAAGGGGTAAGGGAGGAAGAAGAAGGAAAAGGAGGCAAATTCTTATTCATGAAAATATATTCACAGTCTGGTGCATACGGCATTTCTGCTTATCTGTGCATCCTCATCTTTAGCATATCCATCCTTCTCTGGCATCCACTTTCTCAAAAGTAAAGAAGGCCTAACAGAAGCACTCATCTAGCCTATTAAATGCGTGCAGTTATATTTAAAAGGGTTACAATACAAGAAATGCAAACAGCAGTATAAAAATCACACATAAACCCATCTAAAACAGAAAAAGTGAACTGTACACATCACTGATACACTGCATAATTTAATATGAACTGGTATTCAGTCCCAAAAAACTTCATGCTTCAATCTTTTCAAGCATAWGTTGCAAGCTGAGTGTAGTATTCAATCATGTGTTAAACTCCTTGATGTTTTTGCTTGCTATGCAAACTGTACTTTAAAATTGTTCTACCAATTAGTAAAATATTCCAAAAGAAGTTGGACAATGCTACCATGAAAGATGAATAAATAAAACTAAATATGTTAGCAAATCCTCAGGGAAAAAAACAACCAACCAACCAACAACTGCTATCTTTCCAGCTCAGCAGTCATTATACGTGCAACCATGTGCACATCCCACTCCTTGCCCCYGCCAGCCTGTTAATCTTAGCTTCCATTGCTTTTCAGGCACTGAATGCATAAATGTATTTTGTTAATGTCTCTATCTGCAAAGACATTAAAGAGGGAAAGAGTACTTTGTTTGGAAGAGAAAACAGAAATCCCAGTCCTCCTTCTATTTCAAGAATTATCATCAAGATTGCCACCAAGTTGAAAGCAATCAGTTCAGAGCAAACACTAGTAATGGAATCTAAACTTTCAAGAAAAAAAAAATGTAATCCAAGAGTATTCATTTAAACATTTCATGACAAAGCCTTCAACAATTATTATTCTACCTCATTCAGATGGCATTAAATACTTGGAATGGAAATCTACAGATCAAAGTTGTTCAGTATGTACCTTCAAAACAATTTCAAACAGCAGGCATATGAAAAACAAAAAAAATAGTTTTTATTCATTACAGTTTAGACCATCATCCCTGACCAGGAGTAACATTCAGAAATATTTCAGATAACAAAATTGACCACAACCTTTAGCTTACATTTGTCACAGCGAGCTTGAGTTCACTCTACAGGGCATTTTACAACCAATCTACAAACCTCTGCAGTAACACAAGAAGTTTAACATATACCTGTGTGGACTCTTCTCCTTTCACGTTATCTAGAGCCTCAAACTATAAAGAAAAGTGAACCACTGTTGCAAGCTTGGAAAAAAGCTCTAATTTCAAGAACAGAGCCCGACTTGCTGCTCCAAACAATCAATGCGTGACAGGTGACTGCTATCAGCAGAGTCAGATTGCCAGTGCATCAAATACTCTTCTAAATAGTAATAATTAAAAAAAAAAAAATATATATTTGGAGTTCTACAGGAAAAACATCAGAAATGCTATTATCCTCAAACCAATTTGTCACATTTCATTAATATGCCACTAGGCAATGAAATTATGCTGTGGAAGAAGTATGAATTTTACATATGTCTTGTAAAGAACATCTTAAATATAATTCGTTGTTAAAACACTGCTATTAGTGATACAAAGAAAGAAAAGTAAAAATAAAAAGAACAAAGAAAAATTACTCAGGGGAGTCATAAAATAAAGCTGACTAATCCATTAGGTAAACTGGTATGAAATGGCACCACCACCCAAGGAAGCAGTCATGCTGTGTCCCATGCCATACCTTCCCTTATGCAGTACACACCTATTTAAGACACTGAATTGCATGAGAAAATTATTCAGAAGAAAGTAAACCCTGGTTCCAAAGAAACTTGTGCCATTACAAGAAAGTAACAGAGTAGCCAGAGAAAAACTCTTTAAAGCACCTGAGTTCTAGCCTCACCAAACACCAAAATACTCTGGACAACAAACCACACATTGAAAGACTGCTATTAGATAGAAATACAACCCTGCCTACCTCACACTAACTTCATTATGGTGACATTTACTGCAGCTATGTGAAATCTGACTCTGATGAATTATTTCTTTGTAAGTCATTCTAACCCAGCCCTCCTTTACTATAAACATTACAACACTAGATACTATATTAGTACATTGATATATACACCTTGAGTTTCCCGACAGAAGGCTGTAAATCAAGTTTTCACCCCTCCACTGGAACACCAATAACACACACTACTATGTTATTACAACACCTGAAAAGGGTTAATAATCAGATCTGACTATTTTTAAATACAAAGTAGTTCCTTAATTAAAACCTTAAAGCTTTAAAATTGTGAACTGACGCTCACATCTGTGTGAAAATCTTGTGACTGCTGTCCAAATGCTTACTTCAAGTATACGGAGTCCCAGCTGAATGATCAGCACCTAAAATAAGCACAAAATAGGAACAGCACCATATTTTAACCTTTGAATTTAAATGTCTAGAATACGTCGCCCTTTTGATTGTGTGTCATGGCTTTTATTTGCAGGTACTTCTGTAGGCTTCTCAGCACTAATCATATTCATGTTATAATACCAGTGTCTTCGTAATGCTGTAATTATTGAAAGACATAAATAGCGAAATAAGATTATCATCTTTTAAACATTTTTATGATACAATAGGTATCATTTGGAATTCAAATTCTTTTTAAAAACTGAATCCTAATTAACATTTTCATGACAGAAAAAATCACAAAAAATGGAGGAATTGGAGCAGTATTCAGAATATCCCAAAGATGTTTTATTTCAGTAGCAAGTGGGTTTCTAAATTTTCCCATAGAGACATGAGCTACTTATTATACATGTCCACAGCCCAGGAAAATTTAAAAGATGACTACCAACTTGGAAGCAATTCCTACATAGCAAGAAAGTGTTTGTGGTATCTTGCCTCCTGGGAGTGAGTAGGTAGAGCCCTCTCGCTCAGCTCTTCCCCTCAGAGAGGGCAAAGCACCACCGCACAACAGCTGTCAGACACCCTGCAAGGAGTGTGTCAGATGTGTTATCTGACCTTATGGTGTCAGAACTTCTAAAGCTGAAAAAGCTCTCTATCTACTGTGGTTGTCTCAAAAAATCTCTGTTTCTTCCAAGAAGTCACTACAAATAGACAAAGATTTGGCACTTTTTTTTGCTAAAAAGTCTAAGATCAAAGCTGTCACACCTCTCTTGAGTCTGAAATTAACTAAGATTCTACACATCTGTAAGACTAAGCTAAAAAATACCTTAATGACTAAGGATGATGATGGTAGATTTCATTTCCTGCAAACAGCAGAGGACAGATGTGAAATCTTGAGATTCTATTCAATCACTGGGGAAAATGAACAGAGTTGGCAGAAGCTTCCCACTGTGGAGTTCCAGAAATCTCTCTGCATATCAAAGCTGCTTACAAGGCACTTCTGGTGGGTTAGTAGTCTTCAAGTCCAAGGGTTCTGTTTACCTATTTTTGTTATCCAAGATGCTTCCCAGAATAGATAAAAAATATATAATCAGTTGTACTCTGGCAATATGAAATCTCACGAAAATTAAGCCAGAAGAAACAGATGATGATACCAAGGCAGCTTTTAGGACCCCCTACTACATATCTGTTTCTTAGTCACTATCTTTCAGAAGACAAACCCAGTGAAGGCAGAGCATATTCAGCACAAATTTTTGTGATGCCTAGAAAGAACACTGACATTTAGCACAGAGTCATCACAAGCTACTGGATGAAGGAAAATACCAGACTGCTCATTTCCACATCTGTAGGATCGTGTTCTCCATCAACACATTCCCAATTTTCTTTTTTTCTAGAAAGTATTTCCACAGAGATTGTGTGCTCTTGGCTCAAAGGTACAAGGGTTGTATCAGAAGAAAAACAGCAACCAACCCAACATGGTTGGATGCCAGAAACATATATTGAAATTGCCAATCTGGGAGGCACACATTTCATACTAGAATTCGTATCTGTGGTCTTTCAGATTCTTCTTGATGAAAGCCTATTATAAGTATTAGATCTAGCAAAATCTGGCTAACATGGATGTGGATACCAGTACCAAAGTAGTGGCTAGTACCTGCTGTTGTGGTTTTTTTCATCTTAATAGAGACAATGGTCTTGCATGGAAGTGAAAGAGAAAACAGAAGAGATTCAGATAGCTAGAATTCAGTGCCACTTGAAGACAGATTGCTGATTTTCAATCTTCCATGTGCACTGCATTAAAGTAACTCAAATTAGTGACATGGCCTTGAAACCGAGCTTTAGGCTGCTTTACTAAGAACATATTTCTCAAGGCCTTACTTGATCTTTAAATTGGCATAACCTCATTCCATTCACTGTTTTTCTGCTGGGGTTTTTTAATTCATTTTTTTAAGTGGTACTGATTTTTTTCTAAATACCAGTTGCATCAAGGACGCACTTTGTGAAAAACTACCTAGTATTTGGCTCTCCTCAAATGGAACTAAATAATGGTTTCTATTTTCCATATAAAAGAAGCCTAGAGTTTTCCTTGTCAATCCTAATAACCCTCCTTTAAAAAAAAAAAATAGCGTAAATAACACGGCTTTTCAGAACATGCAAAATTCATTTGCTCTTCCTTTTGATAGTAAGTTCCTAATGAAGAGAGATATGACTGGCAATATCATACACTTCGGGAAGGTCAAGTCCATCCTTATAAGGGTATTGCAAGTTCTTAAAAGATTTCCAGGGTGGAGTGGAGGGGGACCATCAGAGGGGGGTTGTTTTTTAAACAAGCATGCTGGCATTTAATAATATTCTCCAAGTTGGTCCATTCGCACTTGTTTCATAACATCACAAAAGACACATAACCATAACAGCATGGAAATCCTGTAAATATGTACCCAAAACAAACTTCACCATGCAGACTACTTGGTTAGTAAGGTAATAAAAAAAACCAAATCTAATAAGTTTACAGAATTAAAGTCATGGGAATTTGCTACCACGTTACTGATTTTCCACTGATTTTCCAGGACTTTCTGTTGACTGTAGTCTTACCTAAAGGTAACTTTCACTAATACATATTAAAGTAGTAGTTTAGAATCTGACAAAAGTGACTAGCAAATTGAAGCTGGGTAGTACTACAATAAACCTAGCACTGGCATTAAGCAACATATCCTCAAGGAAACACAGATGAATTCCTAGATAAATAACAGCAAACACACCCTTCAGCTATAAGCAGCACATTGTCCAAGGCTTTAAAGAACAGCAAGACTACTAATTTCTACTCAGAAGATTACACACCCACAGATAGTTTAACCTGTTCAGAAACTCCCTGCACATTTGTTGAAGTCTGGGCATAAATCTAGGCTTTTCAACCCCTTGAACAATATTATTTGAATACATGATGTATTTTATGGGAGGAAAGCAATTGAATATACAAGGAAAAAAGTGTAAATCTAAGCTATGCAGCAGCTTAGAGTGGTTTGGCAGAAATTCCCACACAGAATCTTTTWAAAAAAGTAGCTTCTTCTCAACTATATTACAGGAGCATTGCAATACAAGGCACAGAAAGCAAGCGTTCTGCTCTTCTCAATACATAAAACGTCAGGTAGAGTGCTGCCCCTAGTTCAGACATCTAAGTTTTAAGAGAAGTAGATAAGTAGAAGAAAACTTTGGAAAGAGCAACTAGGGTTCTGAAGGTTTACAAAACAACATGTGAGTACAGGCTGAACAAATTGGATCTATTTTCTCCTTCAGCTGCATTTTCCACCCAGAGCCTTTGAATAAGGCGGCTGTTAGACAAAGAAGAAAAATCAAAACTGTTGCCTATTTTCCCCTGACAGCGGGATAAGTAGTCATTTGTTCAAATTTCATAAGACATTAAGATTATATGTCAGGAAGCACTTTCAAATGATAAATTGAATGCTAATGAGGCTCTCAAAATGGGCTCGACAACAAGCAACCTGTTCAAGTTTTAAATAAATGTGACCTGCCTAGAAGTAAAGCTATGGAGGAAAACTAACTTGCTTTAAAAAACACCACGTTCCACCATGCCCACTATGTCCCCTGGGCCATGGGAGATCCAAGCTGCTTCATTCACTGGGCTGGGGCCTCTGTGCCACCGCTTGGCACAGGTACACCCCTAGCGCAGGTGACCTTTAGAGGTTCTCTCCAGACTTTCTATGACTTCTGCCTTCACAGAGACAACAGCATAATCCTTATCAGGATGAGACATTCAGTGATCCAGCAACTCTAATCCATTTGCTCCTAACAGTGCTAACAAGCACTACCAATTAAAGGCAAACACATCCGTCAAAAAAACACCAAAGCACCAGTGGTAGCTAAATTCAGCTACAATGCGTGAGAGCGGATCTATTAGTCACAAATCATAGTGCATAAACAGTAAACTGTGAAGTATTGTGCTTGGCTTATCTAGAAACAGTCAAAACTTCTTAGGTTTAATAACTTAACATGATCCAAAAAATTAAACCATACAGAAAGTGGTATAGACAAAAGTACAGTGAGTGCAGTTATAGGCATTTCCACAATACACTGGGACCTTGCACTAGAATTTTTATTGAAAAAGATAACCTGAAGATAAGTCAAGAGCAATGAACCACAAACGTGTTCTAGAATTTCACCACACTTAAAACTCTATCACATAAATACATCAGGTCTTAGGAAAAGCTGACTTTTCTGAATGAAGTCTGAACTTCTGGTACAGTACTGTTAAAGAGTACCCACATCTGAAGTTGTTGGGTGATTATTATTTTTTTGTAAACCACAAATCGTGGTCAGTTTCCATGAAGACACACAACTACACTGACCACGTCAGCAAAAAAAGGGCTGGATTTCAGAGATCAAGTGATTGGCCCCTAAGGAGACTGCATGGAAATACCCTTTTAAGCTAACTACGAGATTTCAGCTCTCTGGTGCTTACGGTGCTGCTCAAAGCCAGCAACAGTGTGAGCTGCTACCAAAAGCGACAGACAAGTATCACCAAAAAGGCCAGAAACATGACAGGCTTCCCGAGAATCTCCAGCTAAGGAAACCTAGCAGAGGCTGCTGCCACTACCCAGGAGGGAAAGGTCTAAAGTGTTTCAAAGAGCCAGCCACAGGCGAGGGGCAGGCAGGGGGGAAGGTGGCCTTTTGACTCTCATTACACAAGTCCACGTAGCCGGGAAGCGACGAGCGACAGAAGAGACTTATCAAAACAGGCGGCCGAGCCACTTTTCTTCCGCCTCGAAGCCGGTCCCCTCCCATCCTACGTGGCCGGCTGCTCTTTACCCTCCCTGGTTCGGGCTCTCCCCATTCCTACAGYCCCCCGCCACCACCGCCGCCCTATCCCGTCCCCTCCGGCCGGGCCAGCCGTGACACTGCCGTTCCCGCAGGCCCGGCTCCCGCTCCGGACACATCAGCAGGTCGCGGCCCGCCCCTCACCAGTCGCTAGATGAATGGACTCGGGCGGGCAGGGCGGGACGGGCGCTGGGCAGCGCGGGAGCTCATCCTCAGTGACACCGGGGCAGGGCCAGGCTGCTGCGGCTACCGCGACACCTCAGACGGCGACAGCGACAGCGACAGCCGGTGCTAGCAGCTCACAGCGGGGCGCAGGGACAGCTGCCGCCGCACCCCCGAAGAAGCAAGCAGCCGATTGGCCGCGGCGCTGTTGCACCTCGCACGCCGATTGGCTGCGACCGCCGCCTCGGTTCCGCCCCCCACGGCGGAGCCCGGATTGACTGACAGGCTGGGTCCGGTGGAGTAAGGGGTGCGAGAGGGCGGGGCAGGTCTAGTGGGCGGGGCCTGCCACGACGGGCTGTGCCGCTGAGTGCAAGCGTTAAATCAAAATGGCGGCCGCAGGTGCGAGGGGCGGGCGGTGCACGTCGTGTTGTGAGGGAGGGCAGGGGCTGAAAATCGTGGGGAGAGAGCAGGTGAAGGGGAGAAAGCGGAGGCGTTTCAGTGCTTTTTTCTGTCAGTCTTCACGAGAGAAGCAGCGCGGCCGAGTGTGTAGGAGGAGGATGGGTTTCTGGCAAAGCAGCACCTYTCCAGGAGGACGCGAAAGCAAATAGTTAAATAATCAGCCTGCAGGTGTCTAGAAAATAACGCCGTGAGAGAAAGCATCAAGAAGGCTGTGTTGAGGCAGATTGTCTTCAGCCAATGTAATTTCTCTCTCTGACAGAGCAAGTGGCCTAATTTATATGATACAGCTTGATTTTTGTGAGGCTTTTGACACCAGCTTGGGGCAGTCTCATAAGCAAACTTGGTATATGCACAAGGGTTTGAAAAATCTTGTGAAGTAATTACCTACAGTTCGCTTAATGCGTGTTTCAGGTAAACTCCATGAGGGCTCAATTCAATTCTACTTCTTCATTATTGTCTTGGATCATGTAATAGGTGGTACATATTAATCTGGAACAGGATTAGGGTGTAGCATTTTAGGGTGGGAAGCTAGGAACCAAGGCAAGCAGTACCTAACATAAAATACAGAATAAAAAAATCATGCATCACTTTTTCCAACATATGGGAATATATTAATGATGTATTAATATTAATGCCAATGGCCAGAGGTTCCACGTTTCTTTAAAGCCACAGATTTATCCCCTGTGTGGTGCAAGCATTAAAAGACTTTGAAACAACCTTGCTATTTTTTAAACCACGAAAAAGTTGAAGTTGAAAAGAGTTAACGTGTGTTCTTAGCAGCAGTTCAGTTTGGGGAGGATTGAGTAGAAGTAGTATGTAGGTGAATCTCAAGCATTTTTACCTGTGCCATCTGACCCACTTAATGTGAACTGTGCAGTCTGCTTTCTGTATTTCACTGTATAAATGTTTGGTGTGCCAGCAGTCATTCGCCACTGTAACTAACCCTGCATGCTATGTGAAATTTATTTATGCATTCTTCTCCTGGTGATAGCTTCTTTCTGCTTCAGTCATCAGCATACCTCGGAGGTGGCCTTGCTCCAAGTATGCTGCCAGCTGGCCTAAGAACAGTAATGACCATCTGGGGAGATAAGGAGGTCCAAATACAGCTGAAATCAGTCATAAACAATGCTTTGTTGTACAATAATTAATTCAAGTGAATAGCTGGGACAGGCATCCTTTGGAGGGGTAAACAGCACAGTGGAAAGATCAAGAGCCTTAAAGTAGAGCAAGGCCCAAGACAACATGAATAGATTCTATATGAGAACAATAATTTTTTTTTGAAGAAGCTGGACTGGCCCTCAGGACTTTCATAAAAAATACTACTGTAAAGAATAGAAAACTACAGCAAAGGACACAAAAAAGTTGGAAAATAATACTGAGTCATGAATAGGACCCGACTGAGTCCGAGTCAGCCAAAACCTTGACAGAACAACCAAAGGCTTTTAGCAATGGGTTTCTGTGCAAGAGTTTGATCTCCTTTGCGGGACTGTTAACATTTTCATGAAAAAAATAAGATATTAACTACTTTTCCTATTATTTATTGTTCAGGCTTTTCTAATTGTCCCGAGCTCATAGATCCGTAATACAAATTCCTGCTATCTTGTGCTGCCCCTGCAAAAGCAGCAAACTAATGAATACCATTCACAGAATCAGGATGATACAGTTTGATTTGCAGAGATATGTTGAGGTAATAACGTAATGTTATAAAACAAAAATAGCTCAAACAGTTTAACTTGAGCCTCTGTTTAAATTACTGGTTTTGTTTGGGGTTTTTTTATCAGTGGAAAATAACAATGTTGTGGAAAAATATACTATTTTAAGCCTTTCAGAAGAAATTACGGGCAGTGGAGATGAAAAGCCAGTAACAAGTCACTGAAGAGTCTTTTTAATTGGGTAGTCCAACAGCCAGATTTGCGAGTTCCTGAAGCACGTAGTACGTGCCTGACAGTTAGGAACTGTTCATCTTTTTTTTTTTCAGTCTGTGGTGAAAAGGTCTGAATTATCAAAAATAAACATGTAATTATAGGAAAAAAAATGTGTCTCTGACCACCGTTGTAACTTTTTATAGCAGCTCTAGGCTTCAAGTCAAAAATCCCTCAAAAAATTGAAAGAGGAAAAGGAAAACTAGTATACTTACCCATCTTCAGAACTGGAGGAGGAACAGCAATTTTGAGAGGCTTAATTACCCTACAGAGTGTACTTTTTGTCTTAGTATGCATCTCAGTTCATTGACTGTTGAAGGGTTATAGATTGACTGCTCCAAATGTGTATACTCATTTAAGGTTAGGGGAGATAGATGTAGGCTATAGGGAGGACACTATCCCATTAGGCAGCTTTCTGGCAAGCTATGGATCCTATCCATCCATCCATAGTAGTCTGCAGAAATAATTGAGATAAAGTTCCATGCCTTGTCTGCTGCACCAGACTTAGGCTAATGGAGGAATTACAGGAGAAGATCTAAGCAACAGTAAGGAAAAAAGGTACTCTGCACTTTATGCTATCGCTGTAACGATCTCATAACAGATTTCTGAAATTGATTCTGAATGTTAAAAAAAGATGGTAATTACTTTTATCAGCCAGTAACAAAAAGTTCAGTCTATATATCAAAAATGAAAATAATTAATTTTTTCCTTTTCAGTTATACTAAGTGTTGAGTGACAGATTTCCCCCTTCACATTTCTATTTATGGACCTTAGCTGGCCTAATTATTACCAGTGTCCTCTGGAGCCTTGAGTAATAATTCTTATCGGCAGSAGTAATACTCTCTGCTGAAGAAAAAATTAATCTTCTCCAGGCTTACCTTCTGCTGATACTAAATAAGTTCCTCATGATCTTTCTCTTTTATGAACTTGAGAAAAAGATTATAAAATACTGCAAAATTTGTATTACAGAACTAATAGAGGAAGATTCAGTGTAACACCTTTTAGCAGGGAAGGCTTGCAAAAAAAAGACAGATTACTATTTATTTGTCAGATAGCCACACACTCAAAAGAAGCATTTTTATACCAGTAAAGTATCTCCAAATTTATTAAAAATATGTGTATCTTGCTTTAAGAAAGCCTGTCCTCTTACTCAAGGAGACTGGGTTACTCAATTCCATATACCAATACCGTCTGAGAAAAATGTGGAGAAGTCGTCTGAGGATCAAATAGAAGGAGGGTGGTGAAGTATGGGGACTCCCTGAAGGCTGCTCAGTCTACGTGAGAGTTCCCCTGTGAAGGTAAAGTAGGGAATGGAGATGCAATGAGCAGCCAGGAGCTTTCACTCAACAAACCATGGTTTCAGCAAAGCAGGTTCTTCACCTCACGAGATTGGGAACACTTCCATGTAGCCGTGTCGTGTCAGGTACTCTGACATCTCTTCTTTAACTCATAAGATTTCCAACTTGTTAAATTAGACCTTGGGAGCATTTCTGATGTGCAAGGTATATTTTCTGTTATTATAGTAGTCCAGATAGATACACAAAAAGGGTAGTTTGTCACCCTTGATACGAGGTGTATGTGATGAGAAAGCATTGTCCCACATTTGCACAGAATTGTCATATTTAAAAAAAAAAAAGTTTTGCAAAAACTTGTGGAAAAGGGCACAATGTACATAAAATGAAATGGTAGTAAAAGATAATCATTGTGGGAACTGTTCAAGGGACAACTACTTGCAGTGACTGGAGTATAATCTTCAATGCAATCAGAAACTGCAGTACACATGAAGTGGATGTTATCTGTTGTGATGTTAAATATTTTGCAGAAAAGTAATTTTAAACAAAGTATTTTCCTATTCTGTGGGAAGTTTATAAGTGCAGCAAGAAGGCTGCAGGCTACCTCAGAACATCAGCCTCCTGTGGAGGGGGGAGGATGGATGGAAAGACATCAGAATCAAGGGTATTCTCTTGGGCTTCCTAGGGACTTTACAGTGCACATCTCGGACTCCATAGCCATTGTAAATGACACTGGTGGTCTTGTGGCCATCTCACAGATGGGGGAGAGGCAAAATCATGGTGGTTAGGAGGCATGGAGGACCTGTTTATAGCTTCTGAACTTGTGGGAAGAGAGAGGAACTGCCTTTCTTGCCTTGTTCTGATGATAGGAAAAAAGAGGTGGTTATTTTTAAAAACTTTTTGTAAAAGAGTAGGTAAACATCCAGTTTACAGTACAGCTGATTTTTTCTGGCCATTGCATGCCCAGATGCAGCTACTTGGGCTGTGTTGGTGCTATCCCTGAACAAGGCATCTGACACGCTCTTCTGGCACTCTGAGAGACAGAGGTACTGGAAGCAGCATCCCCAAAGCTGCTGCCAGTATGGTCCAGCTGCGCTTAGTCTGGGTGGCAGAGGATGCCCACCTACTGCCACGTGCCATGCACAGTGCCGTGGGGCAGGATGCACTTCACAGCACTGGGCACAGTGGGATGCAGCCTGTCTCTCCCAGTCTACCAGTGTGCTCTCTGCAGGAGTTCGTGTCCCAGCTGAAGTGGCGCCTGGGGACCTGGGTTGTCTTGCTCCAGCTGTGTGATCCCGGGATGTCAGGAACAGCTGGAGTCACCACTCCTGTCCATCTCTGCAGTGATCCACCACTGCTGTGGGAGGTGTCGGTTCCCAAAATGGGACAGACCTGCATTAAATATATGTTGGCAAAGATAGCACGGCATTCCCTTTACGTCACCTCCAGGCAGGTCTCCTCCAGCCCTACCTTACTTCTTTCTAGGTCTTCTTTGTGTCTTAAAAACTTCTCTTGAGGTTTTTTAATCTTCCAAATACTGATTTCAGAGTGTTTGAGAAATAAAAAACCTCAAGAGAATAAAATCTCCACAGCTTGTAGACACACCTTTGCACTTACCTTGCAGTGCCATCTACAGTCGAAAAACTCTTCTATCACTCAGATGACACCACGGTATTGTTTGGTTAGCAGCTCGCAGGCTTCGCAGAGCAATTCTGCAACAAACACTATAGCACCGCAGTTTTCTTCACACACGGAGCTTGTTGAGCGCAGGCTCAGGACTCAAGGCAGTTCTCTTCAGCTAGTCTCAGCTGTGCCAGTGGCTCGCTGAATATTGCGTCAGGCAGTGGGGAGAATATTCATCCTTCCTCACTCCCAGCATGGTCTGTCTCCCTGCAGAATCAGAATAAGCTCCTCTACTAGGACTGCTGAAAACAGGAACTTAATGCTTTAAATTGTCCCTTGTGTGAAGCTGTTTCTGACCATTGACTCCCCTGCAAAGTAGAGGGGAATAGGGCTATCTATCTAAAGTGTGTTGAAACCTATGAATGAAAGGCTGTATAAGAAATGGTAAATATTTCAGTACTTAAAATTTGAGATTCAGTTTTGTTTTCATGTATGATGAAATTACAAATGAAGATGCAAGTGAAACTCTAAAAGCCATGAGTAGAGTCTCTTTTTCTACAATTTTTAAAACAATGATATGCCAAATTGTAGGGGGGGGAAAAAAAACTGAAAAAGGTTCATTTTTTCTCTCAAGTAATTCAAACGTACCCAGCTATCGTTTAGGCCCACTTTAAAAAGGTCATGCATATGTCCATTGYATTCCAGACAGAATATATCAGGAAATACAGAATATTTTTTAAAAAGAAAAGCTTTAGGGATTTTTGATTAAGAGCTTTCAACATTAAATCTAGCAACTTTGATACATCTGTCTGACTTTCTGCTAAGGATTCTAACAGCAAGAGCCAAGCAGCAGCATATCTATGAACTGCCATTCTAATGCGCATAAATACTATTTTTCTATCACCATAGAACCGTGGTCATAGCCTTTAAGGATACTGAAAACTTAACGAGCATTTTTCCATTATAAAAAATGCATCTTCATATGCTCTTCAAAATTTATTGAAAATAAAATTAGGTGTAGTGGCTGATCAGGAGTCGTGATGGAAATGATCATTTGTATGATTTCTTCTGGTTTCATAAATAGGATGCATAATATTTGATGGATTTCATAGACTCTGCGGATTTGTAAGTTTTGATAAAGTAATCCCAAGTTTGATGTAATTGTTTCTGATTTTTTTTTTTTTTTTTTTTTTTACTTCCAGTTGTGAAGACTGAAGTAGTCTTCCGTCTCCTCTACCAGCACTGGTTGCTGCAGTGTGAACACCCAGTATCAGACTGCAGGTACAAAGGGGTGTTTTAGTTGAACTGTAGGCCAAAAGATCATAAACGCCTGTGAGGCAGCATGGATTGAACAACARTAGTACAAAAAACACTCAGCTCTCTTCAGCTTTCTTTCCCAAATGGACAGTAAATTCAGTGACCTGGTTCTAGGGCCTGAGACTAAGACCTCCAAAGAAGGGAGCCCAAGGAATACAATTGTAGCATATCTCACTGCACTCATAGTTGTATGTCATTTTCATAAATGTTTGCCCTCAAGAATCAAGCCAGCTTCTATACTTAGATTCATGCTAAACTCTTCAGTGCCTCTGGGCAACCATGTGTGCTGTCTATAGGTATGCTCCTCTCTCCTCTTCTGACTGAGAGGATACATCTCATGCTGCCACATGGCGAATCAAGATGATGATCCACATCTTCATGACTGGTAGGCTGGATTTTTGCAATGTAGTGAACACACCAGAGCACAGTAGCACAAACATAAGCAAAATGAAGCTATTTGGAAAAGAGGAAAGGAAAAAACGATTTTGATTTTTTTCCTGTCTTTTTAAAAATATCCTGGTGGCTGAATAGTTGCTATTAGCTCTGCTAACTGAGACAACATTCTTCTCCACTCAGTATACCAGTTCCCCACAAAGCACAAATTCATAGTCCTTACGCTCATGTAGTTTGACTTTCTGTGTCAGGCTAGCTTAAAGAACATTTCTTTCTTGGAAGATACAAATCTCCCTTTATAGTTTCACTACATAAGCAATATTTTTACGTGTGCGAAGGGCAAATCTTTCTCAGCAATTGAACTAAAAGCACAGACCTCTTCCCTCAGAGCAATGCGGATGGCCTCATCATCTCCTGTGCAAACTGCTGGAAGTACTCTCTTATCTGTTCTGGGTGGAAAAAGTCTTCAAGTCGCCTGCAGGGAGGCCTCCCAAAAAAGTACAAGTCTGTGGGTCAGTCATCAATCAGTGTTTAAAAGAAGGTGCTGGCTAGCTGTCCTGCCCAGCTCAGCTCAGCTGCTGCTGCTCTCTGAAGGGCCTCATATGTATTTTGCCGCTAGATGACACTGTCGAGACATACTTGTTCTCCTTTCATCCTGCTTCTCCAAAGGTATTCAGGAAAACCAAATTAAAAAAATGGCAAGATATATTTGTTAGTAGCATTTTGGAAAGCTTTATTCTTAAAACATGAGGGGAAAATACAACTGAAGAAGATAAAATTTCTAGCGAATATGGTATCATTTCCTGAAGTAGAACCAGGGAAAAATCTTTTCAGAGTATTGCAAGTAAATGAGTTCATTTTGTATTTAGGTGTTTTAAATAGTTACGGTACCATTTGGAGGCAGAGTGAATCACCTAATCACAAGCCTATTCAAATATTATAGAATCAAAATTAGGGAGAGAAGGTGGAGTGTGAGATTTCTATTTAATTTGGCCAGAAAAAAATACTAGTTCTTCCCTAGTTTTGCCAAAGTCCTCTTATCTGGGAATATATGCTTTCCTTGCTCAGTTGAGAAACCTCTATTCCTTCTCACATGAAAGACAGCTAATAACCAACAGCCAGGAGAAAAAGAAAGGAACCCATAAGCTGGACCATTCTTCCCCTTTCTTTTTCCAATAGGGAAGAAAATAAGAAGTCTCCCATTACCCTGAAGGTATTGTGTGGAGTAGGAGGACTCCATCCAGCTATTTGATTGGGACTAGAGCAAATTTGCAATCCTATTTCTAGACCTTGAAAACTGAAATCATCCCGTAGTCATGTGCAGTTCTTTTTCTGACTCAGAATGTGTCCACACACTCCCGCATTTGTTTGGTCTGGTGGTTATCTGAACAGCTATCCTCGTGCTAAATGCTGCTCAGCTCTGCCAAGGTACTTGCAGGCAACGGGAGCGTTTCCAGGCTCAGGCAGGCTAGCAGAACGGGGAGAGTGACCTGGAGTGCCGACTGAGAAACAGTGACAGTCTGCTGTAATTCCGATGCCGTTTTGAGCAAACATGAGACTGTTTCAATTTTGCATCATTTGGAAGGGAAATGAAAGGACTTGTGCTCAGAATCTGTAAGTGGCAATTCAGTGAATTTTCAGTACTTCAAAAAATGAAATAAAACCTGTAGTATTTGAAATTCAAAAATATGTTAAAAATACAGAGACGTTCATTCATTCTTCATTTTTAAAAGTCTTTTTTTTTACCATGCATACATCTCCCTAGCTGTTGCTGCTTGAGAGTTTGGTCAGCAGTAAATTGCTTCCAGAACATGTGGCTGCTACTTCTTGAAAAACAGTCTTATCAGCTTGGTGCTTTTTTAAAATCTTCTTTAAACAGAATAAACCTGTGAGGGCAGATTACATACAGGATTGGATTAAGTTTTTACCAAGCCGGTAAGTATTTGCTCAGGTCAGTGAAGATACTGTAGACCCACATCACTAGATCTACACTACAGCCTAAAGTGATGTGGATTTCAAAAATACTCCTCTTTTTAACCCAAATCAGACCAGATCTTGTTTTCAGCAGAGCCTTACAAACCTGCTTGAGCACAACGGAGCAAACTGCAGCACGGACATGGGAGTGAATGTCTAGGGCAGAGGATAGGATGGAGAGGCAGGAATTTCATGGGCCAGCTTTGCCAACAAAGAAAACATTGCAGACTACACCATAGTCTGTTACACAGCTCACAGCACCCTTCCGACATCTTTCTTATCAGCAATAACACTGGAATACTAGCATAATACTGCCCAGACCACAAATGGATGTTTTAGCAGAGGTATGTAACCTTTTCCAGATAAGTGGTAAAATACTTCAAAATCACTATGACAGCCAAGAATCTCCCAAGTTGGCTCACCATACTAGTGACAGTGTAAATGTAATAGGGACCACCAAGAGTACAGACTCATTGTCCTGCAAAATAGTACAGAAAAAGATCAGGTGAGAAAAATTCACAGATGAAAATGTTTTTTAAAAAAAAGAAAGACCGGAGGCAACTCTCAGCTGTAAGCGCTGGGTATCAGTTCACCCACCGATGACATGGTTAAGAAAACCCTTGGGGCCTGCCCTGCTCGCTGGCTGGGATGGTGGGATCCCTGGCTGCAAACCCTGCCACTTCGGCCCCCAGCCCTACTGTGCCCTGACATTTGCTTTATCTCGAGAAAGAGGTTGGGGAGTGTAGGAAGAGCTATTTTGCCACTTTTTATTCCCCAGCAATGGTCGTTTCTCTCTGAACATACCCATTTGTTTGCTAGGTACTCTTCCTTGCTCGCTCAGCTCTATTTTTATAGAAAACAGTAGGAAGAAAGAAATAAAGATCATTTTTCATGCCAAAGCTCATTAAGCAAATTTGGTTCAGCTCCCAAAAAAAAGAGAAAAGGAAAGGAAACAGTAACTCAGGAACCTGTTTTTCCCTGTACTTCAGTAGCATCCTTAATGAGCTGACCTGTGAGAAATTATTTTTGTCTACCTTTTAGTTACCTTAGTAAAGAGTTCGCAGCAATGTCTCACCTCAGCATTGTCTTACGTCTTGGGTCAGCTATACAGCAGCACAACAAAACCTTTATTATGTTCTTACCAGTGCAGGCACATTCTATACTAAGTGGCATTATGCTATCTTTCCACCAAAGCACATAAAAACAAGGCTGGGGCAAAAGATACTCAGAGGTGGTATTCTGAGATTAGAGAACCACCAAGGAATTTTCAAGTGACTGGTGTTGCATAGCTGTGAAAGGGATGAGACACAATACACAATTTTTGTCATAAACAGGTCCAAATAGATGGGGTTTAATGATCTCATGTAGTCAATGTGATGATTCACTGGTTACTCTGTAGGACATTGCTGTTACAAGCCCTCCGCAGGGTCCTTTTCTTTCTGCAGCCTGCTTTTATATGACTTAAAGCTTTGTGCTCAGCCTTTTTCAGCTTGAGCAGATTACAGCCAGCTTTTTCTCAACTTCTTCCAACAAAGACCTCTGTATTACCAGTACGGCAATATCCTTGCACTACCGCATTTTCCCTGTCCTCACACAGAGCCAAACACCAAAGCTGGCATAGCTTTATGCAAAGGACAGGCTAGAGGGGAAGAAAATAACAGAAAACTTCTTTTATAAAGGCAGCTTCTGAAAAGTGAGAAGCTTAATCTGTCTGCTCCAATCTCTTAAGGAGTATCTCCTTTTAACAGCTAGTAAATCTCTGATCTGGGACTCAGCTGCTCCTGCATAAAAATGGCATATGCCGCTGAACCTTCAGATGCCTCAGCACCTACAGATATTTTAAACTCATTAGCACTCACAAAAAGTCGTGTACAGATGGTATAAGACTTAAACGTAGTTTCTCTCTCTCCCTGGGACTTCATTATCTCCTATCTTGCTCTTTATATATTGCTTGTACCGCTTGTACCTTCTAATTTATATCTCTGTGAAGCATTGCCATTTTGGTAAGGTGACACTATACACACACCTGTAAGTGGCTGCATAGGATATAAAGTAGGAGAAGATTAGGTCTGTGGTTCCAATCTGTCCTGCAGAAGGAATAAACAATCTAGAGAGAAAAGGAGAATAGGAATTACCAGCTGCCTAGGACAGCAGAAGATAAACAAAACTATTACTCTCCCATCAGTCAAGGAAGCAAAAAAAAATTCTACAGTGAACTCAGACACTTTATCTAGGATTGCTTTTCTAAGATCCCAAAATGTAGGCATGTAATAAAGAAAGTCCATAAAAATGTTTTCAGGAGTTTTTCCTGAAAGCATATGAACCAATGTCATCCTGTTACCTTCAGCAGAGTGCTCAGTCACTCTAACAAACAGCAGTGATTCATTCTATAGCACGCTTACATGGCACTTATCAGTATTTACCTATGGACAGGAAACACATAACAATATAGCTGAAACACTAGGCATCTGCCTCATGCACCTGAAAAACTGGTATGGAGGTAATTTCTTCTCTCAACRCAAGAGAGAATACTCCCAGTGCATCTCTCATGCTGCAAGAGGAGTACTGAAAAGATTAATGCTTCTGAATAAGGAAGCCAGGCTATCAGCAGCTGCCCGTGCCGCTTGCGCGAGGAGGGAGGAAAGCATTCCTTTGCTGTCCTTTGCCTCCTGGGGGACATGACAGCCTCCCATGGAAAGGGGGACGCTGCTGGAAAAAGTTCAGGTCTGTGACTCTGTAACATGTCTAATTGGTCTTTTTTACCAATACGCGTACTAAAATCATGCAGCAGTAGGTATTTATAGTGTTTGTGCATAGTTCAGACATACATATATACAGCTTATAATATAATCGTATACACGAAAGCTAGTCAGACTTTCTACATGCAGCTAAGCAAACAGGGCTGACTCAAAGTACTGCAGCTATGACCCCTTCATAAGCCATTTTTCCCCAGAATACTTTTTTGTTTCCCATTAGATCTATCCCCCAATGCCCAATTATATCAACATTTTAATTCTCTAAAGTAAGATAAACACATAAATCCTAATACTCCTTAAGAAGGATTTAGATAAAAATGAAAGAAGGAAAAAAAATTTGCACAAGGTTATAGCTGTCAGCTTGTTCAAAATGTAAGTTTTGAAGCTATCCTGTGAGAAATGCTGATAATAACAAATACTGATTCAGCTGGGTTCATAAATCTGTTGATTACTGTGAAACATTAATACTTAATGCCTCTGTTACACTGTCTAGAGGCTGTTCTTTATGGTGAGTTAAAGAAAAGCATTGGACATCTCCAGGATGCTCTACACATAGTCACAGAAGCTTTTTAACAGCTGAAGAGCTACTTTGTCCATAAGGGGAGTATCAGAGAGACATGAAAGTTGTAGACACGTTTAGGATAACGAAGTACCAAAAAGGAACAATGTCAGTAATGAAATGGTGTGACCTAGGCAATGCAGTCTGGTGAATAGCTTTAATCAGGCTCCTAGAAAAGTCCAGAAATGGAAGGGAGAAACTAGTAAGGGACAGGGAAGGGTTAAAAGAGCTCAGCACTAACTCTGCTTGAATGCAAATCAGTGCCTTTCAGGGGAACAAAGCAGGATAGTTTTTTTTTAAGAACAGTACCTGTAGTCCTTTCTTATTCATTATCTGTTTTCCTAAAGTAAAATTTTCTCGTATGGTGAGAAATAAGCACTGCATTATCCCAAGCATCTAGATTTCTATTACTCTTACACTGAATAACAGGCAAGTAGAAATGTTTTAGTTGATACAAATGCTAGTACAGGGCTGATCTTCTTTCTGTATAGATGGTGCCCAGTTTGGAGTGCAGCTCACTTCATAGGACTCAGCTAGGAACGGAAATGTAACATATGGAGCTGTTTGTAGAATCAGCACTGAAATTTAGTCAAGCAGCTTCTGTAATTTTAAATCCATTCTGACCCAGCAGTTACTCCTTTCCTATAATTAAGTCTATCGTAACTGTAAGAGCAGCCATATCTGAAGTTGGAGAAATGCTACTTTAGCAAAAAGGATATGATAAAAACTACCTCATCAGAAGTGGAAAATATTCAAAGATATTAACTTTTCAAAAAGAAACAGTAAACAAGTCATTTAAGCTGTCAAAATAATCCTTTTCCTTATTTTCACATTATTATGTTTATACAAAGACCATCTTATAAACAAAATAATATATTCTATAATTTGCATTTAACATTGCACCTGAAATAATTTCCATCCATTGCAACAAAAGCAGGTCTTTTACTTCTGCTCTCTGGGATTCTCAAGCTGCCAGGTATTTTATATGACATGATTATAGCAAAAAAGAAAAAAAATTACACTCCATTACAATAAAAATGGTGGGTGTCAGCATATTAACGCAGTCAAAGCAATCTGGTATGCAAAAGAAATGAAAACAGCTACAGCAGGTTGATAAGGAACAAACAGTTAGGAAACGAAGCCAACATAAGTGATGAATTTTGAATAAAATGAAAAGTTCTGATTGACTTAAAACCTACAGAGTGTGGTTACCTCGTTGATTGCGAAAGCTATCTGACAGTGCATGGAACAGTCCAACGTAACTTATAGATAGGAAAAAATATTTCCATGCAGCAGGACCAGTTTCAGGTAGGCAAATGTCACTGCCAATGAGGAAATGGTTAGTACAAAAAAAGGAACCTGTATAGTGGCTGAGGTTACAGCCTAAGATATCCACATGCAATGGCTTTCTACTATGGATCTCCTCTCTTCCACATAGGATGGTGGTATACACATGGTCCCATGCTCATTTATGCAGAGGTGGCATAGATCCATGAAAAAGTAGTTTTGTACTAATCCAAAAACATAAACGAGCCTGAATGTATAAATATAAGACAGGTTAGTTTTCCAAAACCAGAAATGTTTTATTACTGCAGGTAAACAAGCCAATCACTGGAATACAGAAAGTCAACTGTTGGCTTAACAAACTAAAAATACTCCTCTCAAAAGTCACTTGACATAGGGTCATAGAATCATAGAATGGTTTGGGTTGGAAGGGACCTTAAACATCATCTAGTTCCAACCCCCCTGCCATAGACACATTCCACTAGACCAGGTTGCTCCAAGCCCCATCCAACGTGGTCTTGAACACTTCCAGGGATGGAGCATCCACAACTTCTCTGGGCAACCTGTTCCAGTGGCTCACCACCCTCATAGTGAAGAATTTCTTCCTTGTATCTAATCTAAATCTACCCTCTTTCAGTTTAAAGCCATTACCCCTCATCCTATCACTACATGCCCTTGTAAAAAGTCCCTCTCCACCTTTCTTGTAGGCCCCCTTCAGATACTGGAAGGCTGCTATAAGGTCTCCCTGGAGCCTTCTCTTCTCCAGGCTGAACAACCCCAACTCTCTCAGCCTGTCTTCATAGGAGAGGTGCTCCAGCCCTCTGATCATCTTCGTCGCCCTCCCCTGGACTCACTCCAACAAGTCCATGTCCTTCTTATGTTGGGGGCCCCAGAGCTGAACGCAGTACTCCAGGTGGTGTCTTACGAGAGCAGAGTAGAGGGGGAGAATCATCTCCCTTGACCTACTGGTCACACTTCTTTTGATGCAGCCCAGGATGCGGTTGGCTTTCTGGGCTGCAAGCGCACATTGCCAGGTCACGTTGAGCTTCTCATCGACCAACACCCCCAAGTCCTTCTCCTCAGGGCTGCTCTCAATCTATTCTCTGCCCAGCCTGTATTTGTGCTTGGGATTGCCCCGACCCATGTGCAGGACCTTGCACTTGGCCTTGTTGAACTTCATGAGGTTCGCACGGGCCCACCTCTCAAGCCTGTCAGGGTCCTTCTGGATGGCATCCCTTCCCTCCAGTGCATCGACCACAGCACACAGGTTGGTGTTGTCAGCAAACTTGCTGAAGGTCCACTCGATCCTACTGTCCATGTCGCCGACAAAGATGTTAAACAGCACCGGTCCCAATACCAACCCCTGAGGAACTCTACTTGTAGTCACTGGTGTCCGCTTGGACATCGAGCTGTTGACTGCAGCTCTTTGAGTGCGACCATCCAGCCAACTCCTTATCCACTGAGTAGTCCATTCGTCAAATCCATGTCTCTCCAATTTAGAGACAAGGATGTCATGCGGGACAGTGTCAAATGCTTTGCACAAGTCCAGGTAGATGACATCAGTTGCTCTTCCCTTATCCACCAACACTGTAACCCTGTTGTAGAAGGCCACCAAATTTGTTAGGCACGATTTGCCCTTAGTGAAGCCATGTTGGCTATCACCAATCACCTCCTTATTTTCCATGTGCCTTAGCATAGTTTCCAGGAGGATCTGCTCCATGATCTTGCCGGACACAGAGGTGAGACTGACTGGCCTGTAGTTCCCCGGGTCTTCCTTTTTCCCTTTTTAAAAATGGGGGTTATGCTTCCCCTTTTCCAGTCAGTGGGAACTTCACCGGACTCCCATGACTTCCCAAATATGATGGATAGTGGCTTATCAACTTCATCCGCCAGTTCCTTCAGGACCTGCGGATGCATCTCATCAGGTCCCATGCACCTTCAAGTTCCTTAGATGGTCTCGAACCTGATCTTCTCTTACAGTGGGCAGTTCTTCATTCTCCCAGTCCCTGCCTTTGCCTTCTGCGACTTGGGCAGTGTGGCTTGAGCACTTGCTGGTGAAGGCTGAGACAAAAAATAYATCTCTGCTTAAAAAAAGTTTCAGCCTTTAGCAAACATAATTTAAACAAAGAAAAGATGATTTGTTCAAATCTACTCCATACTTTGAGGTAAGGTTATTTTTTTTAATTAATTGAATGAAAAACTAGTTATTTTCCCCATCCAACTGAAGACCTCTGCTATACACAATTAACACATGCCTAGACATATTTAGCTCTCTTTTATTCTGAAGCTCAACATTTGACCTTTTCACACACTCAGTATTGCTTTCTACAAATTATCTTTATTTTTAGATTAAATAATTACAGCACTTCTTTTTTTTTTTCTCCAAGATGAAGCTGCCATTAAAAAGTAATTACGGGATATGTTCTCCCCATTCACGTTTCACTATTAAAGGCTATCCTGGTTTCGGCTGGGATAGAATTAATTTTCTTCCTAGTACTTGATATAGTGCTATGTTTTGGATTTAGTTAGTATGAGAATAATGTTGATAACACACTGATGTTTTAGTTGTTGCTAAGTAGTATTTACACTAGTCAAGGACTTTTCAGCTTCCCATGCTCTGCCAGGTGCACAAGAACCTGGGAGGGAGCATAGCCAGGACAGCTAGCCCAGCTGGCCAGTGGGGTATTCCATACCATATGACGTCATGCTCAGAATATAAGGCTGGGGGAAGAAGAAGGAAGTGGGGGACATTTGGAGTGATGGTGTTTGTCTTCCCAAGTAACCATTACGCGTGATGGAGCCCTGCTTTCCTGGAGATGGCTGAACACCTGCCTGCCGATGGGAAGGAGTGAAGGAATTCCTTGTTTTGCTTTGCTTGTGTGTGCAGCTTTTGCTTTACCTATTAATCTGTCTTTATCTCAGCCCACGAGTTTTCTCACTTTTAGTCTTCTGATTCTCTCCCCCATCCCAGCCGGGGGAGTGAGCGAGTGGCTGGGTGGGGCTTAGTTGCTGGCTGGGGTTAAACCACAACAAAGGCATTGCCTGAACAATGAATAAACCCTCTTTAAGACTACATATGGCAAGGTCAGACATGAAATTTAATAAGTATAACCCAATTTATATCTTTTTTTTGCCATATAGACTGACTAATAAAATTTAGGCAACAACAAGAAATGCTAATTCCATTTTTTCCCTATTCCCAAAGCAGATATTTTGATATTCTATATAGAACCTTCATTTTTAAGTAGTGCTATTCTACTCATCAGGAGTCTGCAAACAGTATAAATTTACCTCGTAGAGGCACCAACTGTGAGTACTGGGGACAAGAATATCTCTGTAACCAAGAAATAGAAGTCCTAAAAAATGCCCTGACTTGAGAATTTAGTTACTTACAATTAATAAATTAAAGACCTGGAACCACAACAAGGTTAGCATTTGCTAAAGTGTTTTTTTTTTTTTCTGAATGAAAGAATTCATCTTCACACAGAATCAGAATCTGAATTCAAATGCTGATGGATTATTCATTAGCCTATTATCAATTAACCTGAAGAAAATAAACAAAGGCTTTAACTGAGGAAGAAATAATGAGAAGAGTTAACATGCTTTTGAGAAAGCTGAAAAAGATTTGAGATAACAAAATGATGGTTCTAGCTTTCGTGTTCCATATCTCTACCAGTGTAAATGGCAACTATAAAACCTGGGAATTACTTTGTCCTATCTGAATTGGAAAACTATTTAATTCTGAGCCTGCAACATAAGTAATTGTGTAATCAGATTAAAACATTTCTACAGAGCTTCTGCTCCCATTAAAAACATCTGCAAAGTGTCACATTACCTGTGGCTTTCACGACTTTACAGCATTGTCTGTCTCATGCACATCGTGGTTAAAATGCCAGTCCTAGGCTTTCTTGAGAGTTTTTCAACATATGTTTTCCTTCTCTGCTTACACAGGCTCATTTTCTACACTGGTCAGCGCTTTGTAAAAATAATCACACACCAGCCAGGGCAAATATGTAAGTAATGTTCCATCAGCAGGCACCACACAGATGGGGTTTATTTGGGTTTTTCAAAGAGATTTAGGAGACACCGAATGAAGTGCTGAGAGTTAAGGCAGAGCACAAGCTTCAGTGATCCAACTGATTTTGGGGAACTGTTACTGTCTACCAAGTCACTAAAATCTTTGGCTCATGAAACGGTGGCCAATAGTCCTGGCAGTTATCCTGTGCTCCTGGAAGGTGGTAACATGCTGTCACTGAAAAGGAGTGTTATTTTAAGAGCATCCTTGAAAATGCCAATCCCTTTGTTCAGCCTGAAAGATAAAAGTAATTAAAGGCACCTCTATGTGGGCGTGATCACAAGTCAAGCTGTGATCTGGGAAATGTTCCTGGGACAGATGGCACATACACAAGCTAAGGAGTCAGTTATGGCCATGCAGGTCTCTGTAGGTGAAGGAGCAGAAGAAAAAAGAGTTGAACGTCCTGGTGGGAAGCTGAGAGGCACTCGGAGCTTTCAGGGGATGCAAGGGATGGATGCCACATTATGGTTGTCAAATTGCCCAAGGAGCTGCATGCTTCTCAGGCAGTCTGTGAAACCTCAGAGTTAGTCAACGGGGCTGACAAAGGGTTGCAAGGTATATTTGATCACTGTCACAAATTCACTAAAACAGACAAGTCTTGTCCAGAAAGGTCCAGGATGACATGGTCAACATTTTTTCTCTTTGCTGTAATGAAGAAAGATTTTTGGCTCTGTTGATCATGAGTGATGTTGATGACACTTATAGTTCTTCACTGACTCCAGAAGACCCAAGTTTGATTCTCTGTCTGCTTCTGAAGTCCTTTATTAACTTTAGATAGGAGAAAGGAATTTTTTGAATGATGCTAAGTATCTGCAAAATCACAGAGATGTATGCATGAAGGAGAGTTTTGAAAAGACATGTCCCATGAAAGTGATGAATGTGCTCAAGAAATACCAGTGTATGATTGTATCTGAAGTATTTTCCAAAGCATACATCTTGTATGCATGCTTAAAGATCAGCTAAAATCAACCTATCATTTATTTTCCAAAACCATTTTCTCCATCAACTTTCAATCATGTTTGCCCTCAAAAGGTAAGAGGTGGCAAGAGAGGACAAAGCATCTAAGAATGTCCATTAATGTTAATGTGTGTGCTATTGTCCCAAGTGCCAACACCCTCTGTACAGATTACATACCTACTAACAGGTATGCTTTTTGGTAGGTTTGCTAGAATATGGGCACAATTTTCAAAAACATCAAAAAGACTTAGAAACTGGGAAACTTGGGTTTCTTAATATCAGTCACTTCTGAAGACAAAACTTAGAACAGCCTTTATCTTCACTGCAGATTTCACTGTAAGGCTAGAGATACCTGAATTATCTCAGAGCAGGTTGACTGAGATGCTTGTAGCTCTAGCCGCAGCTACAAGAACAGCATCTGGCAGTGTGTGCATTATATAGTTAGTTTTCCATTGGGAGGCTCCACTGTGTTTGAGGTACGCTAACATATTATTTCCTGAAGGAAGAGCAGAAGAATACAGGGTTTTGAAACAGTTCTAGCCAGCACTAGAGCTCCCAGCAGCATTAAATGAAATCTTGTCCAAGGCCAGTCTTCTTTCTCTTGTATTTTTCCAGCTACTGAATTTGCCTTTGTTCTCATGCGACTCTGAACTGTGACTTGGCAACATGAGATTGGCAAAGTGAAGGCATTTTTCAAACTGATACTAGATGCTGGACAAAATGCCAACTGACTGGAGATTCAGCTGTCATGGCATAAAAGGTACCTCTACTTTATGTAAAAGCAATAGATGATTATCTTTGTAATACTTTTTGAGTTTCAGTTGAAAACACAGTGAAGAGCAAATGAATGCATCCTGCCCTTTTTTTTTTTCTTCTATCTCATCTGGTTCTGTTTCCTGGCTTGCAGCAGTTCTGTAAAGGTACATGAGTTTGCAGTTTGTCTAAGCATGCTGGAAATACGAGTTGACTGGAAGGAATAAATGAAATACTGAAAGTGCAAAAAAGTGAGCAAGCTACTTTTCTGTCACTACAGAATTTAAAAATCAGAATTTTTTAAAAAAGTTTTACTTGCAGCTTCAAAAATGCCAAGGTATTATGCAGTTCCTATTCATTGGAATAGGAATATATAAAAGCAACAACCCATGTCCCTGTATTTTTGCAAATACTAAATATTGGCTTTTTCACATTAAAATTACTATTAAATACTGAAACTGTTTTCCATTCAAGAAAGCACTCACAGCCTAATATCATTTAGCCCAGCCTAAATGCACCCAAGACCTCCTCACCCAGTGTGATCAGTTCCCAGTTATGGTAATAACTATCATCAGTAAATTTATATTAGAAGCAATAAAACATAGCCAGGACTGAAAACTTCAGTGGGATTTTTTTTTCCCAGTATGACCTAAAGATGATTTAACCATCTTAACAACTGCTTTCTGGCCATTTTCCCTGGCACCACATTAATTTTAAAATGTCATGTTTATTTACTCGGTATCAGCATCCTGAACTTCAGAGTATTCTAACCTACTTACAACAGAAACAACTTTTTGCTAGCCTGGATCTAATCTCGTGTCATAAATCTCTTCAAGCAGGAAAGCCTCAGCAAGAACACCCGTGTTACGTTGTCCTGCATCACCTCCTTCGGAGGCTCGGTCGGGCTGGCAGTTGTGACACTGCCACCTATTCCCCACTCCGCTGTGTTTCAAGGGATGCGTCTGGGGTTTTTTGTTTCAACATCGCATAATAAAAATATTTTAATTCTGTCTTTCAAAAAAGTGTGTACTTGTAGAATCAGATTTCTTCCACGTAGGGGAAACCTTATATCTGTGTGCTCATATTGCCTTGAGGTTATCAGAAACTGGAAGCTGTTTTTTCAGTTATTTCTTTTACCTTGTTCTTCCTTTTACTTTTTTGGGGTATGAATAGTAGGGAGAAGGAYGTGAGGACTGAGAGACTTAGTCTGTGCTATAGGCTGTGACTGTTCTGTCCCAAATGTGAGTCAGAGCAGTCTCAGTTAGTTTCTGCTCTCTTCAATCCCCATGAAATAAATTGCGGGTATACATGGTTCACCCTGAAACTAGTACGACCCTTCAATGTGCTTCATGTCCATACYGCATTTCCATGGAGGTCATCTGCACCCAGAGAAGGGAAAGAGCTTCAGAAAGCCATTTCACCCCCTTCAAGGCATTTTTGCTCTGTGAATATGGCACAAGGAGGCCCTAATAAAACAAAGAAACAAGCCAACAACTTCATCCATGAGACTTTGCAGGACCTATATTGTGCAAGTGTGTTTCTAAGAGTTTATTCAACAACCTCAAGCATACACTGTGGTGCTGAAGTGCATTACAAATATATCAAAATCTAAAATTAACGTGTTTAGCATTAGGGTATCTGTTGAATGTTAAGAGTAGGAAGTTTTGAATCCCTTAAAAACTATTTTTAATAAATATTTGTTAATAAATGTATTCAGATGACCAGAGAATTTCATAACTACAACTGGTCAAAAAAAAATTCTTCCAGAAAAATATTCAAATATGTTTCCTTGTCACCTGTTAGTTATATTGTAGGGAAAGATAGATCAAAAATAGATTTAAAAAAAAATCAAATGTTTTCTGTTTCTCCTTATGTTCAGAAATTACAAATTTAAATATTTTAGAATTTTGCCCCCTTCACTCTCATGTCTCTCCCTCTATTTGGCCACAGAGTGTAACTCATTTAATTAGGTTTGCTGCTTCACTTCCATCTTTTCCATTCTTTTGGCCTCCTATGATTGAAATCTTTCAGAGCTAGAAAATGAAAAAAGATGCTGTAAACATTCAACTGTTTTACTTTTTTTTCTAAACATTCAAAATATTAAGGATGCATAATTTTGTTTTGAAATTTCAGGTTAAAAGAGAAGAGTCTTTCAACAGAGGAAGAATCTTTTGATGGGAAAATCTTTCAAGTGAAAAAATTCAGCAAACAGTGCTCATGTTCATGGTACTGAAGTATTTCTAGCTCTTCATTGGGAAGTCCGTCAGCCATAAATCACTGGAGGTTGGGAAAAAATATTGGGGAGTTCATGTTTGTATGGAATTTAATGTCTTCAGCAACCTGTGTTGGCCACCATAAGAGACAAAATGCTGGACTAGGCAGACTTTTGCTCCAATGCCGTAACAAGACTTTGGCTCTTTTTCTGGCACTGAAGTTCTTTCCAGTTTATATTCAGGAATAATAAACCTAATGGGGCAGACCTCAAACCATTTATGACATCAAAATGATAATTATAACAGACTTTATAATGTAAAATGCACGTAATACCCATAAAGGATACTAAAATAGTTTGGTAAGCCCAGTAGCATTAATTTTCAATGGCTAGCTTGTAATGACACACATCATTCTCCATTATTACATTAGATCCTTAAAACTAGCATATTTTTAAGCATGCAAACTTGGACAGAGAAAGCTGAGGTATTTTGATCCTGACGTTAATTTTATTAGAAAGAGAGTGCCAGAACAGACTCTTCTTCTACATATAATTGCAGAGGACCTTGTGATTCTTGGCCACGACATCACAGCAACAGAGAAAGGAAAAATTAAGGGCATGCATTCCTTCCAGAACACTCAATCACTCCATTAACTCCCTTTGCTTTTCCATCTCTTACCATAGTGGACTTATAGATAGATAGTGGACTTCCAAGGGATAYGAAGATTGGACCCGAGTGAGAGGTTCTTGTATTGAAACAATAGTGAGAAATTGCACAAAACCCCTAAGTGTTGACAACCATGAACTAAGGGAAAGAGATTCCCAAAGGTGCAAGAAGCGGTCAGGAAAAGTCAAAGATTTGCCTTTCATACGTACAGATTTACATACACCCACCTGCCACTGTGGTCCTTGAGACTCTTCAAGCATGGCAGAAATATAAGTATGTATTAGGGTCATATCTTCACTAGTTTATTCAACTGATTACAGCACAGGGAACCTACTATGAATTCTAAAGTACTTTCTTTAGGTACGGTAAACTACCACTACTACAGTATACTACGGAGACAGTTTTATAGTGTAGGCAAGCTTATTTCTTATACCAAGAATGTACTTTTCTTTTCTGCATTTTATCCCATCATCTCTACCCACATTGAATTACTACAACCAACTACCCTCTTCACTCAGTTTTACAGTCTGCTTTCAAACAGTGGTATCTTCTGTGGCTTTTTACTTGGGCAAGCCATACCTTTCTAAAGTTAATTTAGTCTTTCCATATAAGTCAGTATGTATCTAGTCTCCAAATCACTTTTACTGCCCTTTTCTTTCTCTCTTCTTTCTTTCTTGTCATTTTTTCTAGTCGTAGGATGCCAGAACGGAATGCAGTATTTCAGGTGTAGTYACCGGTGCTAACGGGGAGGGAAAGTATCATCTTCCTCCTTTGCTGACAGAATGTGCGACCCCCACAAAACAATCACTGTCCTCCTTGTTCCCCGCACCCCCTTCCAATTTCTAAATACAAATTCCTTTCAAAACACCTGGGATGTAGTAACCCAGAAAGATGCAAAGACTTGAGATAAAGCAGGAGAAGGCCGGGAAGGCAAAGCAAAAGAGGAAGAGTTCAGTAGAGGAGGATTATATAAACCTACATGTGTCACGGTGGTCAAAAGCAGGTAACAAAGGAGCAATGATCATGGAGGAAAAGAAGCAAGGAACTGATTCACCAGGCTTTTTAGTCTTGTGTATTCGGTCATGCTTGTAACTAAGTGGAGGCAAATCCTAAGCAGGCAGCAAGGTTGAATTTTACATCTGCTTTGTCAGATCGTAAACAACGGCACAACGTGTAAGACAGTGGAGAATCAAACCCCATATGTTCTCAAATCTGCTGAGCCTTTTATATGCCTTTTTTTTTTTAAATGGGAAATCCATCAAAATCAACTCTTCCCTACAAAGACTTTCAGTTTCAACAGATGAACATGTTTTCATGAAGAAGGCTTTACATGGTAATACTCCCAACTTGCAGTCCTCCATGGTTAGAGCTCCCGCAGCCCTGCCTGCTGAAGCCAGCCACTCTTACCCGCGGGGAAGCAGGGCAAACCGGGAAACACCCTTGGCACTGTGAGCGGCTGCGAAACCTCGGCACGGCACAGCCTGTGGAGTGAGGAACGAGTGGGACTGTCGTCTGAAGTGTCAGGAACACATTGGCCCAGATTCCCTGCAGATCTGGGTTTCTGCTTGTCGGAGCCAGCAGGGAAGACAACGTGTTTCAGCTCTCCCTTCCTTTCTCCCGCCGTAGCTAGGTGACCGCCCTAACCTACGCCATCTTTTAGAAGTCCCCTAGATACCAGTAGCAGATGTCAGCTGGAACCCAGCACCTCAATCCAACCAGGTGCATTCCCCACACACCATAACTAAGACAAAATTGCAAGTTGGCCCAAAAAACAGGATTTTGAGTTCAGCGTCTGCCGAGAGGGACTGTGTGCAGCCAGGCAGGTCACTATGGCAGAGAACAACACTAATCCAACAGATAATCCGCTCTGCTGAGTTCCCAGTGTTGCCGTCAGACTTCTAGATTGCTGCTCCTTGAAAGGACATCCTAAGTGGACACAAACAATATACAAGTTTGCCAGTTGAAGCCTGCTCACGTAAGCTGCCCTGCAGTGAGAATCGGAGGAATAAGGAGTAATCAGAAGGCAGGTCCTTTTGGTCCTTCAGAAAGGACTAAAATCAGAAGGCTTATTTTGCAGAAGGAAGAGTTTTACTGGCTGTAGTGATTTACTCTAAGTAGAATTTACATGGAACTTAGTCTAGGTTATAGCACTAAACCTTAAATTGTTAAAATTAAACTAATGAAAAAAAAATCATTTTGAAATCCGTATAACAATCTATCAAAGGTAGCTTGAAAGTAAAAGACATGCATCACTCCTGAGCAAGGAAAGAATAAAAGCAGGATTGAAAGTTTAGGCTGACCTGTTTAAGCATGTCAAATTCTCAGTTATATTCTGATGAATTTGTAAGTGGTTATTCACCTTGGCTCCTGTTGCAGATTCTCTACGTGTCAGAGCATGCAGAGCTGGAGTACGGACAGAGGGATGCGCACACAACAGCAGCACCTGGAGTACAGCAGGTCCTCTTCCCAAGCCGTTTTTCCTAGTGTATTCTTGACCCCAGCTCTGGTAGCCAGCTTCGCTGGAGGAAGTCACCATCGTTTCCTTCTCATCTGAGTAACGGGTCTTAACAATAAACCGCTACCGGGTATAGAGATGGACTTTTTGGAAACAAGGTGAGCATATAAACAGTCTGTCTTTACATTTTCACCAGTTTTCAGTGTTGCTCATACTCAGGTGGGGGCACTTTGTCTCCTATCGTCCCTTCAGTCTCCACCTAAGGCATGCAGGGGTCCCCAGAATTTACAACAGTGCATTATTACACATACCCGGTTAACGTATTTTTAAAGATCCAAAAAAAAAGTTTACTTTTAGCTAAAATCATTTTCTGTTAGTACTGGGAAAGCTTAATATGTTTCCACAGTATTAAAAATCAACATTCTTTGTGTTAGACTGACTTTTGATACTTCAATATAAAAATGGATAGCATGTAAGAAAATGCAAACATGGTCTTATCTTGTATAGCGATTAATGGCTGCATGATTTCCACGTAGATGCATAGATAATCATAGGATTTATCCTGCATTCATCATACAGACAGTGAAAAACAGAACAGACAAGCAGATCATTTGGACAGTGTGTTTTTGTGTCTGGAACAAAAAGTGCTAAGTTAATAACAAATAAATTACTTGAAGATTGTCTTCTGTATTGCTTCAATTTATATAAAAATTAGTTAACTATATACCTAAGTTTAAGTGCACCTAAAAAGAAAACCGGAACATGAATGTTTATGGGTGTGAGGATGTGAATGCTGAATAAAACATTCAAACAAGAATTCAAGGCAGCATTTGGTTGCCTAAGTATTTTTATGGCACCATTTTAAGAATTCTGATGGTGTTTCTTCAAATGAAGCCGAGTCCCAAGGGAAACAGAAGGTGTCCTTTGGAGGACCTGCTGGATCCCTCCATGTGAGGAAGCAGATGGAACTTGCAGCTTGTTCTTCCACTTTTGTGGGAAGATATTTTTGGTAAAAGAGAAGAATTCTGGTCTCTGCGCTACTGCTCACTTGGTGTATAATCTTTAGCACATCATAAATACCCTTCCAAGGCCATTTCCTATGAAGTGCTGCGTATCTTCATGCAATATTGAGACAACGTAGAAACATTTCACAGAAGAAACATAAATTTCACTGTCAGTAAAGAAAAAAAATATTAAAAAAAAGATGATAGCTATTGCATGGAGTCCTACTCCACACTATTCCAACTCCTTGGACATCAGCTGGAGTCAGGCCGCTCAGAATCTCATAAAAGGCATCCAGCATTGTTTAGGATCTGGCCAAGGGGCTTTGTGAAGATTATTTAGGATGGGATTAATCTCAATTAACTAACAGCCTTACATTTCAGCATCTAAAATAATCTTCCAGGTTTTCCTAAGGACAGTGGAGTGACATGAGCACCTACAAATGCCACTTTATTCCTTGCTAAGGTGAGAGCCTTAAAAGGAGCAACTCCAAAAATGTCAAGCAGTATAGTTATCACAGGTTGTCCCTATGACTCTGCATTTCTTTAGGTAGGCGTCACATTTTCACTTTGGGGGAGCTGAAATACTGGGGTACTGATTTTCAAAAGCAAGCAGTTCTCATCACTGGCACATGAAGCAAGCTTTAATCTTGTGGAGGAGGATGGTCAGAAGTTTCCTTCATGATGCCAGATGACCAGCACGTCAGCCTGGAGCAGCAGAACCATTCAGAGACAAGCATTGCCTCACCCCCACCCTTAATGTGAGCTTCTCAGTCAACCTGTAGGAGTATAAGCCACAGGAACAGTTTCCTTATGGTAAATTATCTTCCAGTTTGAGTCCTTTAGCCGAGACAATATATTTTCAAATACAATATTTTAACTCAGAAGTTTTGCATAAACTTTATGCAAAAAACTATGAGATGAGATTCTATGGGCTGTGCAATGCAAATTCACAAATCAATCAATCGTAATAGCCAAAATTGACCTGAAAATACCTCAGGCTTTTTTTCTTCATTTTCCTAGTACAGATTACAAACACGTCCAGGAAATCCACTCAGTATAAGTGGATTCACCAGAAAGTACTGTTTCCTTTTTGGAGTATGCCTCTGAGAAAAGTTGTTTTATTTAAACAGGAAGAGAAGAGAGCAGATTAACAAGTGTTTTTCTTCCTCTTGCAAGCTTAAGCAAGCTTATCAGCTTACTACTGGAATAATAGGAAACAATAAGAAAATATTTATTATTTGCATTACTGCAGCACATGCAAGCACCTGTCAGGGGGCACTCCACAAACATGGAACAAAGCCCTGTTCCCCACCCAAAGAGCTAACCTGCTGTGCAGGGCAAGAGGCACAGACCTACCTAGACAGTCACGGGGAGCCAGGAGCTACTAGGACAACTTTGGTCAGCATGATGAGCAGATCAGTGTAAATGCTCTTAATTGTATTATTCGATTAAAAATGACACTGTATCTAAACATTTTATAAAAAACTGTTATGGGTATATTCAATAAGTATTTTTTTCCATGATTTATCTCCGATTTTTTGTTAATATTTTCAGTTACCTATTTTTAAAAGCTGTCTCCTTTTGGAAACTACCTCTTACTGGTCACTGAATTTCACTGTTGTCTAGTAGGCCAATTTTGGGCATTTTTTTTCTTTGACTTTTTCAAAGAACTTTAATAGATTAGGAGAACATGTCTTTCTCTTACAAAATGTGGGATATCTTTACCTACTTTTGTAAGCATTATACTAAGACAGGCACATGGATCTGGAACGCAAATACCTTTTAATAAACTAAAAACTCCTGCAGTGTAGTGCCACTGGTTTTCTAACTCAACATCAAAGCAATAAATTCCCAAACTTCTGGAACTGCTTGCAAGTCAAAAGATCTCACTTGTATCACTTCAGCCACTCCCTATTTCCTTTTCTCCGTAATCTTCATGTAAAGAGCATGCTGCTCTATCAGCCGGGCAGCGCCTGCCTGCCACCCCAATCCCAGGCTTTTCTGCACCATAATACCACTGCCAGGCCAGAGAGGGGCGAACAATCCTGCAGAAATCAGGGTTTTAGCTCATTATTCCCCAGATTCTGGGGACGATTTTCTCAAGACTTCATACTGGATTCATCTGTTCATTTCCCTTATGGCTTTTGACAGCTGTAAGATTTCTGCTGACTTTACCGAAAAAAGGAACCTAGTTGATCAGGAAAGCAGAAGGAGCGTAACTCTGACATACAGAGGGAAGGAAATCTTGTGTAAGCCGTCATCAGAAGGGTAAGGAAAGCCCAAAGGAGTAACAGACCCAAAGTGCTCGGATTCACATTGCTGAAACTGGTTATTTGAATATACTGGTACGTCTTCGTTGTTAATTAGATGTTATTTAACTATCTCAATCACTTCATACGGATCAGTGGCCTAATACAGCCCCCATGATAGCTCCCACCATTCACCTCTTCCTCAAATACCCCCTCCATGGAACAACCCAAGAGAGTTACTCATCTACAAAATAGCATTTGTACCACCCGGATTGTTCAGCCATGCCTGGGCAGTTCTGGGACAGCCATAGCGACTGAAACTGCTAAGTATTTTACATACAGATAGATATTTAGGCTTTTTCCTCACCATAATAAAGTTTAAATCTCAGACTTAAGCTGTCAATTTGCAGCTTTTTTTTTTTTATGATTATTATTATTTATTTTAGGACCTCTAAAGATCCCGGCAGGTTTGGCTTTTTTTGCTTTAGTTTTGGAGCTTGTTCGGTGTATTTTGTTGCCGGTGTTGCTCCCTCCTCCCCCGAAACGCTTTCCCTGGATCGACGGGCCGGGGCAGCGGCCGGTCTCGCCCCCGCCTCCACGCCAAGACCCGCGGACCCCCCTCGCCTCCTCCCCGCACCCGGGCCCAGGGCGGGCTTCGGGCGGGGGCCGCGCCGGGCTCTCCCGCGCCGCCAGCAGCCGGTACGGCGCCCCCCGCCCTGGAAATCCTTCGGGATTTCCCAATCCTGCCGGCGTGGGCGCGCCGATCGGGACAACTGCGGAAAACGGCACCCGGCAGCCAGGGGCCGGCGCGACGCCCCCGGCCCCAGCCGCCGCGTCGGGGCGAGCACAGGTACGGCGCCGCCAAGGCGGGGAGCGGGGCACGGGGCTCTGGCAGCACTCGCCGCCGCCGGCTCTCCCCTCGCGGGGCGGCCAGGAGTCGCTCCGAGCCGTGCCGTGCCGTGCCGTGCCAGCCGCCCCCTCCGCCGCGCTGAGGGGAGCTCCACATGGAGCGGCTCCGCTCGGCGGCAAGGTGAGCCTCCGGCAGCACCACCTGGGCCGGGGGGCGATGGG